>CM076071.1:5627500-5732500 GCA_038088235.1 Zacco platypus | reverse complement strand
ACGTACTGTTTGGAAATAAACGCGGAAGCGCTGAACTGCGTTCTGTACTACGAATGACAGGGTAGAGAAGAAATCGGTTGAATAAATTCGAGCAAAAAAAAATAAATTTGAGCACAAAAAGTATCGCTTCATAACATTAAGGTTGAACCACTGTAGTCGCTTTGAATATTTTAATGATGTTTTCACTACTTTTCTGGACCTTGAATGACTGTAATTATGTTGCTTTCTATGGGGGATAAAAAAAAACAAACATTGGATTTCATTAAAAATATCTTAATTTGTGTTGATGAAAGATGAAAGAAGGTCTTGTAGGTTTTGAAAGACATACGCATACACGTAATTAATGACAGAAATTTCATTTATGGGTGAACTAACCATTTAACGCTGCCACTTTATCAATGAGGAGACAAGAAATATCATAAAGAACTACAAATCCCACCATTACCTGCCATTGATGAGCATGCTATCTGTCAAGAAGACAAGATCCAATGTCTGGTGGTGATAAAGACAGGACAACATTAGCACCGTGCAATTATTACCCAACTGCGTGTGTGTTAAAAGAGAGCGGCACGGAGGATGGATTTGTATTAAGAGTATTGGCAGACTTGAGCTGGGTATTGACAACATGTCAGCACTGATCATTAGATCAGCTGAACAGAGAAAGTGTGTGAGTCCCTGCTTGAATCACTTCTAACTCCATCATTCAAGAATTTAACAAACGATGGCTAAAGTATAGTAAAAGTTGATCATTTTTACACATCTTAGAGATGTGTATACGCGTAACAAGCGCATTTATATTGTATGTTTGTGTAAGTGAAATTGTTTGTGAGAATGATATTGTATTCTTTGTGCCAGTGTGTGTGTGTGTGTGTGTACAAGGGTTGCACCGCAGTGGGAATGTGTCCTAGCCACAGTATTAGCTGCTTGTTACAGCAAGAGGGGGTGTTGATATAATTGTAAGCTGGTATTGATTGGGGCGCCTTGTTATTGATGAGAGAGAATTTAATTCAACCAACGCATTTGTCAACATGACATTGCCATTTAACGATGAACTCTTTCACTATCGCTGTCTGGTTCACCCACCCGGTCACACACAGGAGGAAGTTTCTTTTTATGTGTGCTCCGGGTAATGATTATTTCTATTGATCGCCAAGTTGTTTATTTTTTTATCACAACAAGAACTACATAAATGGTGAAAATGAGGGCCAGAAATAACATTAAAATCTGCCAAAAAAGAAAAAAGTGCATAATGTAAAATCATTTTACTGTGACTTTATTTTGTTCACACTTTATACCTCGTGGCAGGTGCTTAAACTATTTTAACGGTCTTGTTGTGGCATGGTGCATTTGCAATATTTTTTTTCTGAAAGGAGTTTTTATGTGCGTTTGATTTTTATTTTTATTTTTAAATGATGACATGTCAGTCGTAATGGCTACTGGTGTTCAGGGACACGAGCTGACCATTGAATGTAACCAAATGGAAATGTCATATTTGGAAACTGTGTTTCAGTCTGCACACCTTTCTTCCTTCTCCGCGTTATAGACGCGCAAAACACACTATATTCTACAAGAAATAATTGCTTTTGTCTGGAAGGAGTTTGAATGGGGGGGTTCGCAACGCGTGCCCTTTCAGGCGAGGGGGATTCGTGAAGGACAACTTGTCGCTTCTTTTTTTTTTTCTTTTTTTTTTCCTCCTTCCGTTCCCCCCCTCTCACTCGTTGGACACGCGGATGTCATCTGTCAAATGGAGGGGGGTGCTCGGGGACAATAAAGCTCAAGGAACCATTGTGAGTCTGTTGTTGCAGGAAAATGTTTTTTTTTTTAAAAAACAAAAAAACAAATATCAATTCATATATCTTTCAAATCAATTAAGCACATGAAGTTGTATGTATTCTTTTCTTATAAAAGCCTGGCCAATAGCTGATCTATATAAAATCTCTCATCTCGGATATAGAAGAATAGATAGTCAGTTAGATAGATAGAGACAGGAAGATTGGGGCGAGTGAGTTTGGGGGGGTAGGGGGGATCAAGCGCCGCGCTTTCGATTTTTCCCGTATTGACTGCGATGTTTAGCGTATAGATTTTTCTATTTAAAAAATCTATGTCGGCAATAATCTGGAGTGTAAGTGCGCGGCATAGATTGTAGCTTTATTACTGACAGCATTCAATGTGTCGGAAAGAGGGAATGAAAGGTAGAATCAGAGAGAGAGAGAGAAACCCTACACTAGCAATAGACCAAATGAAACTTTTGTGAGGTGGAGATAATCGGTTTCTATTTGTTGCCTATTCATAATGCAATCAGCCACGTTAACATAATCAGCATAACCCAGGCTATCAATGGTTTCTGCATAGGATGGTCGCTTATATCGACCGTATCTTTTCCACAGACATATACCTGCATGTAGATGAGGATATAATCACCTGATGTAAGCCACTCGGTGGATGTGTGTAAGCCTATCGATCAGCGGCCCACCGCGATCATCAGAGTCATCATAATGAAGAGTAATCAAGCGATCAATACGCAGGATAGCTTGCCTTATATGGGATTAGTAAAAAAAAGGGAAGGGGAGAGGGGGAGGTATGGACGGAGGGAGAGAAAGGGGGGCGGGGGGAGTATAGCGGCTGCTCCTCTCGTTTCAGTGTTGCTTTCGTACCGGGAGGCGGACAGAGCTCGCAAGCTACCGGGGTTCCCAGATAACGGGACTATCTTAACGGACACACACGCACACACAGACGGATGGTGGTGGGACAGAGCCAGAGAGCCGAATTCCGCTTAAAGGGTACCGTGTTTTCTTTTCGTTCAGTTTTAATATTTCGTGCGCAAGCAGTGTTGCTTATTCATTTATTTATCGATTGATTGCGTTTTAATTACTGGCGCGTGAGTGGGAACGAAGGGGGAGCGTGTTGCGTAGCCTTATACGTACGTGATTACCTACAAATATTAAGCGATTATATTATATTTTATACAAAATAATAATAATAATAATATGCTGCTTGAAATGCATGCAATATGCGCGTGATAAACCACACAGTAGGAGAGCTAGAAACCAAATATTCCTGTTAAACCTTTTTAAAGCCAGCAACCGCGATTGATTGTAATGAGCCAAGTAGTTTTTGTACTAAAGTGAACACAATTTCGACCCGAGATTTGTTTAAAAAGCGAAACCAAAGTGGAACCGGATCGCGGCGCGCGCACAAGGCCATTGTGACGTTTACCGGCCGCACACCTGGTCTCGCGCGGGATATGCAAAACCCAGGGAATGTTATGAGTTACCACAACAAGTGAGTTTTGAATTTTAAAAAAGTTACTGTTTCAACAAACGGTTCGACATTTGCTAAACGTGCCATTTTGCTGGTTAGATTAACGGGACAAGCAATTGTCAAACCAAGCGTTAAGTGACCGTAAAAACACTTTTAATGTATATTTAGACGATATTTAGACCGCTTGAACGATCCGGACTATCCGTCTGTGTGTCAGTCCGAGATAGAGTATCCCTGAGGAAACCGAGGCACAATACCAAAAATGTAAAGATAGCTTGAGCAGTTTTATACCTTTTAAACCAAATACTAACTATTACCAAAAAGAAACAACCTACTTGACAAAAAGCAACCAAAGAAAAAGAAACTCAAGACAAGCGCCAAATACAAGAGACCATAGAAGAAAAACCCAGACGACAGCGGATCATGTTTGTTCCCTTGCCGGTGCCGTTAGTGTTTCAGAGAACCGCTCCTGATTTCAGCGCCTGGCGACTCAAGTCTCCGCTGCCTCTGCGCTCCGGGAACTCCGGTAAGAGAAACCTTCACCTCCCTCGGGTTAATGTCCATAACAGCTTTTTCTTTTCTCACTACTGAAAAAAAACCTAAATGTGGAGTCGAAACACCTGTTCAGACCCAACACAACCGTCTGCATGAAATTCTTATTTTTGTATTTCTTACAAATTAGGCTAAGATCCGGTTCCGTTTGTGTATTTATCAGTGTATTAATGAAGGCTGGTTGAGGTGAAAAGACGTCTGCCCATAATTGCCCTTGTTTGAATGGTTAGTCTCGGCCTCTTTGGGCTTCTTTCATCCTTCTGTCCTCCCCGTATCTGCTTCTCCATCTGCCGTCTGACTCTCTTCTCACGACCGGTTCAGGGAATATTCATGGTAATTTATCGATTCCGCCGAGATCGATACACACAGACGCTGAGGGGGGAAAGGACAGAGCGAGTGTGTGAATTTAACGACGAGTTTGAGAATGATGAGAATGAATGTCACTTTATTTGTTGATGTTTTTGTCGATTTTAAGAGATTTCGCTTCAGGGTTAAATAATTAGCTTCATTTAATTTACAATTACAGTCATCACGTGACTGACTGTCTCATTTACAGCGAGGACGCCAAAGCTTTGAAAAGGCTGAGAGAACTTATTTTTAGCATTTTAAATAGACTTTTAATTGTTGTATTCATGTTGGAGTGGGATAATTTACATTCTGCATTCTGTAGTTTAACAAGCCTATTTTTTTTCTTCAAAATTATTAACATTAAACGTGTAACATGACTTTGTAATGCGAATGTTTCTTGTATTTGTAGTGAAAAGAAATAACATCGTTTTTTTTCTTGTATGTAAAGAGTGTTGGTTCTAAAGTGCTGCATTAGTGAGGGGGGCGGGTACGCGCAATGTGAGCGCGCAGCGTCTGGCATTCAACGAAGCGGAAATTTTCCAACCAGCAGATGGATTAAACGTATACGCCACTTATAGATCATCTGTCACGTCGCACATCCACACACAGCTACAAAATGTAAATAGCAATAATTAAAAAACTCTGTCTTTAACTCTAAAAAGCTAAATAAAGTGGATACACCATAGACCTTATTGAGAGTGGAGGCCATATTTATTTTCAACGTACTTTTTTTCGTTGTTATTGAAAACGAGGCTGTGAGTACCACGCGTAGTATCCTCAAAAGGGTGGAATAACGCCTGTTTTTAACTGTATTCTCATTGTATTTGCCAGCAAAAGTTAAAAGTAATGCAACCAATTAAACGGAGTGAGTCCCTCACAGCCTCGTTTTCAGTCACAAAAAATAAATATGGCGTCTGCCCTGAATAAGAGTTATACCTGTGTGAGAGTCTTTAATTACTTACTGGCGCCTAAATGAGCAAAGAGCCAGACGTTAAGCTTTCGTCAGCTGCACCACATGGTGATGTGCTTTCTTGAAATGCAGGTAGTGTTAAAATTGGATTGGCTTGGACGCTTGAGGCGGGTTGGTTATGCCATAGGATTTGTCTTTTTATGTTAAAAGTGAACTGGAGGATAGAGAGGGGATTCTATATTGAATATAATGTTAAAATTAATAAATGGCAATCCTAAAAATGATAGTTAATACAATTAATTTTGCTGCACGTTTATGAAGTGTGTACTTGTGTTCAGTGTTTTCTGACACTGGTGTGTTTGTTTAGAAATAATATTATCACTCAATTTGTCACATTTTATATTTTTTATATTTGAACTGACTTGGCAAAAGCGAGCTGAATGTATTTGATGTTTGTTTGCCATGTGGTTTCAACACTTTAACCTTTTCGGTTTTAAAATTATGCCATAGGTTATGCCGTTCACTTCTTTGATAATATAAGACTCAAAATGGACACCAGGCGCCACAGCTGACATTAAATGCTGCAGAGGTCAGAGTGACAAGCAGAGCAGCCAGTAAGGATCTTTATGTTGGGTGAGGGAAAGTGCATTTATGTTCAGCCTTACTTACAGATGATAGACACTATTAAGGGCATCGGTTCAAAGTTTTTACTAGGCTTTTCTTGGCGATGACCATGAAGATATCCTGCAGATTTTACCCTGACTGTTTACTGTAGAATCTTGGCGTCAGGGAGATTGGGATAGACTGTACACTATATATTTATAATGGAAAAGTGAGTGCTTAGGCTGTTGGGAAGCGGCTATTTTCTAGCAAATTACTGATGCATCAGTGTTCATTTTAGTAAATAGCAAAACTTCATATTGCGAACATTATTTTCTTTTATTGATTCATTTAACAACCTGTCAGTAATAGTGTGCATCAAATATGCAGGAACTCTATGCAGACCAGCAAAACATTGGTTCTGTTATTAAGGCTGAAAATAAATACTTTACCTCACTCAGTTTATCTTTATTGGCTATTCTGCTTGTTGGATCAAGATGTTTGGTTCAAAATTCTTAGACGACATTTAAAATATGTTGATTTTTTTATTATTATTATTTTTAAATTACACCTATATAAATGTTTTAGAAAAAAAATACAAAGAAAAGGTTAAGTTAGGAAGAAAATAAAAAAGATTCTGTATTTATTTATTTTATTTTCAATAATAAGATGTTGGCCATGCAAGCTGAAGTGCAGTCAGGTTAACACACAAAATACCAAGTTCAATTTATCTCTCAAATTATACTGATAATATTATTATAATAATAAAAGAGTACCATTTTTACTAGTGATCTGAGACTTTTGGACTTCTCATGTGTTTTTAGCTCTTTGAAGCGAATGCTTATAGAGAGATTTAATAGATCCACCATCACCTTTTTAGGCCTTGTCATGTTCTCCAGGTGTTGTGATTATGAGCAACGTTGTTGCATTGTTCAGTCACGCTTTATTTTACAGTGTCCTTTTTACTCATGTTACATGTAGTTACCGTTGTAATATCTATAAATGATGCATGATTACATGCAACTAACCTTAAACCGTGTACATGGTTGATTATTACTCAGTAATTAAATGTATAATTACACTATAACAAGGACTCATTAAAAAAAGGGTAATCCATTGTTCTTTTTTGTGCAGTCTATAAACCCCTTTCAGGGTCTCTTTTAAGGAATAATACGTTTTTGTGGTCCGTATGCAGTAAAGCCTATTCGCTGCGGCAAAACCACAAAATAGTTTTATGTTGCCGTGCAAATCCAGAAAGGGCGATACAAGAAGCTGTTGTTTTGGAGAATTTTGGGGTCTGCTTGAGGTTAAAGGTCAAATGCGATCGGGTCACTCGACGGTTCCGTCATGTGTCTGTCTGCGCAGGCGAGCTGTGTTTACGCTGATACAAATTTACAGTTTGATGCACCGTAAAGTGTTTTAACCTCAAACAGGTATTGATTAAGGAAGATCAGCCCTGCCGTCCTCAGCAAGAGAGAGCGCGCGTGTGTATAGATCGGATTTGAGCGGGAACGTCGGCGAGTCCCAGTGCTAACGTGATTGCGAATGACAAAATGTCCACCCGGGTTTGTTAGGGACATAATGGGGAATCAATAGACACAACAGAGATGTCAATACAACATGCTTTATTGCATTAAACCACCTCTCTCTTCCCCATCCCGACACCTAGGCTTACCCTCCACGCCTGCTCTAACTCACACACGCATCAACACACACACATCCATTGGTTTGTGTTTTTTTTTCTTTTTTTTGATGTTGCACTTACAGGAAACTGAAATCATTTGAAGTACTGCACTCATTGCACTAAGTATCTCTCGACACATATACACATGCATTAAAACAAACACACTCACACGTGCACAGCAGTTTCCTGCTGAGAGCCTACCTTTCCGATCGGAGCCATCTCTGTCCCTCCATCCATCTCTCTCCCTCTCTCCCTCTCTCTTGAGTATCCATGGAGACATTCATAGGCCATTAAGCAGATGGTAATAAAGGGATGTAGGTAAACACTCTCTCCCCTGCGCCGGCCCTCACCTCTGCGATGGAGACCACCATCAAGACCACTGCCGACTAAATGGACCTCATTCGGACTCCAATACCCCATATCTGACAGGGCCAAGTGGTTTTTTTCATGCTGTAGTGTGTGTTTGCATTACCTGGTGTGTAGGTGAGGACGTATGCGTAATGATCGCTGGAGGGACAGTGTGTTGGCCGATTTCTGATAGCTCTTAACACACTGAGCGCTATTACGGTCCAACCGTCTGAAATGGAATCCGGTGGTCATGTTGTGCAAGATATCGCTATCTCTCTTTTCTCCTGATGGACCTTTATCAGACTCATAAACCAAATTACACGGTACGGCCATGTTAATACACTCGCTGGTCAACTGTGACCTGTCCCTTTATATTTCTGTGTCTCTATTGTTGGGAAACCAAGTGTCACCAGTTTAAAAGGATAGTTCACATTAAAACTGTACGACTTTCTACTAGAACACAATAGAAGTAGTTTTGAAGATGCTTAATAAAAGTGAATGGTGACCAAGAACTGTGCCATAAAAACATCATGGAAGTAGTCCATGTGACACTTCTGATAGCTTTTTGTGAGAAACGGCCTCAAATTAAAAAGTTGCTTGACAGCTGTGGCCACCATGTAAAAAAAAAAAAAAAAAAAGCTTGGATATTTTGCTTAAAATAACTAATTTTGTGTTTGAATTAAAGTAATAAGGGGTTTGCGTAAATGTTTTTCTTCACTTTTAAAATGAAAGGTTCTTTACTGACATCTATAGTTCCTTGAAGAATCTTTAACATCAATGGAAGCTTTCCATTGCACAAAAGGTTCTTTACAATGAACAAGATTCTTCAGAATATTAAAATATTCTTCACACAAAGAAAAATGGCTCTTTTAAGAACTGTTCTTTGGGGAATCTAAAAAGGTTCTTCTATGGCAATGCTGCAAAAACCCCTTTTGGAGCCTATTTTTTTTTTAAGTCTGAAACATTTTATGCATGAAACTTTAAGTATGAACGCATACTTTGCTTGAACTAATTTCATTAGGCAATGCAAATACACTGGTTTCCATGTTGAACATGTGGCATTTGTTTTCCATTTAATCTGGAAATAATAAAGTGTTTAAATTTTGAACATTTTAAAGCAACTAAAAAAAAATGGCATAAAAAAGTTTTGGAATATTTGTATGCTCAGTATGTACAGCAGGACCACATGTTTGCATTGCATTAGCTACACATTCACATCTTGCATAGAGGCTGTTTCTGGCCTAAGGTGTTTATTTATTGCTGGTCTAGGGCGGTCTTCCAGCCCAAAAAAGCATGACCAAGATGGTTTACCCAGTTGAAAACCAAGTACAGCTGGTATCGAACCAGTAAGAAACCTCAGAAGCTTTGTTTCGCAATCTATTCTCAATCACCCTTTCACTCATATACTAGTTATTTGTACAGTACATAAAGAAATGCCTCACACCTTTGTCTTATTTGCAGATTGTAAATATCACTCTTTTTCTCTCCCTGGAATGAACATGTGAATCGCTGTAGGGCTCGTCATAGAGGTCAGGGTCTTACCGCCTTTTAATTAAGCTTAAAAATTAGATTTCAACACATACACTTACCCATGAAAAACAATGTCCATTTACACCTATACACAATTCTTATTATGGAGCCCACATATGATTCATCTTGCATTTGTCCACCTCATTCCCACTTTTTGAGCTCTTATGAAAGGAAATCCCACTCTTTTTAGAAAGGGAAAGAGTCAGGGTTCACATATTCGATTATGGTGAGAAAGTGAGTGAAGGCTTGCGGTCAAGGAGAGCGACTGTGCGGCATGTAGAACAGAAGGTTAGCTGTTGAGTTTGTGTTTTAGATGAAGACCAAGGGCTGATGAGTGCAAAAAACAATCAGGTAAACATTCATATTGCTTTTTAATTCCAATTTCCTTAATATTCACTTTTAAACTTTGATCGATTGGGTTCACCTAGCAGGTTTCAGAGTGCATATGTACGTCTTTCACAAACCGACCACCCTTGGTGTGGCCATTTAAGTAATAACTTGGGCTTGTAAGAACCTGAGCTAGTTTGATTGAATTTGTCTCCCACCCCTGCATTTCATATCAGCTCCTGGACCAAGAGCGTCCCGTTTTTGGGCGGGTTTTTCACTACCCGGTTTAATTTGATGGACAAGCTGTATGAAAATGAGCATGTGCATGTATCTGTGTGAGTGTGTGTGTGTGTGTTTTTGGACCTCAGGGACGTGCTGCCCTTCCCCATGGCTGTGTAGTGGTTACAGTTCGAAGGGAGAAATTTAATATCCCTCCACAATGTATACACAATGAAGGGGGTATTGCAACAATGGTGCGGAATAAGCGAGAGAGAAAGAGGCAGGCGTGAGCGGCAGCTTTTAATAAATCTGAGTGCTTTTGCGCTTCAATCTTCTCAAAGTAGCCGCATCTTTACCCTACACCCCCCTCCCGCGAACACATATTCACGCAGAATTTGAACATGTACTCTTTCACACTTTTGACAGTGGATGTGGCCAAATGAATTTATAGAAAGTCATTCAAGCCCACATGTTCATGGAAAGATCACAGACAAACTCTTGTGAATTGCAAAGTTCTATCAAGAACATTTTTAGAAAAAATTCTATTGAAAGTTGAAAGGAACGATTGAAAATTCAACACTTGCTAGTGAGCTCAAAGGAATGCTGAGGGCCAAATACACCATACATACACATTGTTAGGTCAAGGTATTCATTTATGTTTTTCAACAAGGACAAGTGTCCAAGTTCAACATTTAATTTTCTTGTTTTTTGTTGTACGTCCACTTAAGTCTTTTATTCATTTTTTTTCTTGGTCTTTTCATTCTTTTGACCCTGAAACCTACTGTCTTTCAGCCAGCTTTCTTCTATATTTCTTAGGCCTGTGCGATTAATCACTTCTTACTCATTATTTATTTAAATATATATAGACACACACACACACACACACACGTTTATATGTACTCCCACTGTAATCATCATACATATTAAAGCTTATCCTAATGCACAAGCATACACACACATACTATACAGGTAAACAGAAGTGACAAGCTTACAAATCATCTTCTGATGGTTTCTTAAGCGGATTGAATTTCATGCAAAAGATCAACACACATACACACACTGATATAGATCAAATACATCCTCTCTCATTCCCAAACCTTGGTATGTTGAGCTGTGTTAGCCAAGCTTTTGTCTGAAAACACAACACCATGATCAGTCAGCACAGAATGAGTAAGGAGCCGTTCACCCATTGTAGAGTTCAAAAGCTGGATAAAAAAAAATAAATGCAGGAATCGAGCGACGCGTGTGTTTTTAAGTTTAATGACTTTTAACCTGATAAGGCTTTGTACGTCTCTTTACAGTCACTTTTGATTAATTTAATGCGTCCTTGCTACATAAAGGTATTAAATTATTTAAAAAATAAGTAAAAACGGTGCAGATTAAATCTGTCTACTACAGAAAAATGACTAACGCTTTTGCAAAATGTATGCAGGTCAGTGATTGGCTTATGTTCAGTGATATAGGAGTCAAACAAGTCACTTTTTGCCACTTTGAATTGTTCTGTTTTTTGTGGACTTTTATTTCAGCACATATTGATATATATGATTAATTTGATCCAAATCATATGTTATTAATTTGACTCCGAAGAAGAATTGCACTTGTAAAAATGTATAGAAAGCAATGTTTCCAATCTCCTAATGCACTTCTGTGTTTACTCATGATGACACTTCTGATTTGTGTGTATGAATAATATGTATTTATATGTTGAGAATAACTAGGTCAGGTGACACCCCCATCTCTCCTGCTCCTCCCTACGTCTATCCATCTTTCCCTGTTCCATATGCAGGATGAATATGGTGAGTATACATTCCGGTCAGCAGCATAATTTTATAAAGAAATCCCGTGCTGATTACCCAAGAGGGTAACCACGGGAATGGTGCAGTTGGTGCGGGGTGTGGTTTACCTGACAGGCCGCTCTGGCTAATCCTGCAGATAAGATAAATAGCTAGCGTAGCGCCGACCGTAAGTGGACTTGACCTCCGCCGGCACTGCAGCGGTGCATGTTTTAAGATAATGAGGGAGTTGTGACATGCACTCGTGCGAGTGTACTGTGTCTATATTTAGCAGGAGATTTGTTATCGTTTTCTTTGAGTCGTAACGCACGGCAACAAAGGAAATCTCCAGTCGCATTAGCGTATTCAAAAGAGCCCGCGCACATACGTGAACTTCTAGAGCGACTCTCGAAAAGAAGACTCTTGTCAGGGTGACTGTGTATTCAAATTTCTCTTTTTAGAGACCTTGAAAAGAATCTTAATGTCTCAACCGGTTCAAACGGATTCAAAAGGATGCACCGTGAGTGTGAAAGACGCTCTTTTCTGCGTGTGCCTAAAGAGACACCCCCGATTGGAGTGTGTTCACCAGTTGTCCATTCAGCCGTGCACTCTGACCCCTGTCGCCTCCCTTTGTCTGCCCATGAGGGGCAGTGGGGGTTGACAAGTTGACCCCTGACCCTCGCCTCAGCCCTGCCCCTCCTCCACCCCTCTTTCGTGCCCCCTTCCATTCACATGCAACCACTCATCATCCCCCCTCTCCTCTTTTTCATCTCGTCCCGTCTTTTTAAAAGCGTCGTTTTCTTATTGACTCACTCGCTGTCTCAAGTTCAAGGCCTCGTGGGCCGCTTGCATTGAGACGGGACTGAAAAAACCTCTATCTATAGTGTCTTAATACACCATGTTCTTGAATTACAACCAACATTGTGATGTGCACCAAAAGTGTCTCCAAAATTTGGAGATATCGCACTTTGTAACAGATGATTGAGATTGCCTCCAAATTTACCTTCAAAATCCAAGTTCATCAGATGTGGGTCGTTGAATATAATGATTTGATTTGATGAAAGTTCACAATAACGAACAAATGGACGAAACAATACAATTCTTGTGGTACTTGTGATGTTTTGTTTGTTTTTGACAACGTATCCATTATACACGTTTCTGTGTTGTTACGAAAAAATGATAAAAATACTTATTGATGCATTTCGAAAGTGATTTGACCTGTTTCAAATGCTTGTTGAGAGTCCGTCGGCTCTCACAAGGTTAATAAAAACAAGCAGAAATAATTGTAAACTTGAATGAACCAACACAACACCAAAAGTGCATCCAAAATTTGGAGGGCTTTTCACACTTGAAATAGTTAACCCTGGGTCATGCTAAACCCCGGGTAAACTGAATCCTGGGTTATCTTGCTTCACATTTCACACTGCTCATAATTTACCCAGGGTTAACAATTAATCCTGTGTATTCATAAACTGACGTTTCACATTGCACATTCCTAAACACTGCGTTAACGTCCTTATTTGCATATTTGTGGCAACAGTGTCAATGATTGGATAAACGCAGCATGTGACCTGTTTACACTGCTTTAGCATTGCCCATCCTCGTATTGCCGACTGTACTATCAAGTTTATACTGAATGGACGTTTTGGACTATAAAGGTAAGAATGAAACGGTCTCTTCTTCACACAAATTGTCGCATTTTCTGTCAATTTACTGTTCTGCGCAATTTACTGTTTACATACAATGCGCAGTGTTTTTGGGACCATCCAAAGCAGGCAAATATGAGGCACGCGATTGGTTGTCTGTTACTAAGCGTCTAGATGTAACATTCTAACACCACATCGTTTCACACTGTAGATGTTTTGCACCGCAATGCCCTGGGTAAAACCTTGGGAGAATTACAAGTGTAAAACGTTCTTTTACCTGAGGTTAAAAGCGGTGTTTAGATCGACGATAACCCGGGGTTAAGCGCAGTTTGAAAAGCCCTATTGTAATGTTGTAAATCAACTTGGTTTGAATATAATGACTTGTGTTGCTAATTTTAGCCAGAGTTAATGAAAGTTCACAATGATGAACATATGCACAATTTTTGTGATAAATGTGTTGTTTTGAGTGTTTTTGGTGACGTAGGCATTATACATGTTTCTGTGTGATGTTCCAATGTACATATTGATGCACTTTTAAAGTGTTTGACCTCAATTTCCAATGTTTGTTATGAGTCCGCCAGCTCTCGCAAGATTATCAAAACTAGCAGAAATAACTGCAAACCTGAATAAACCAACAATATGACGAGCCTTCAGAATTTGGAGATATTACACATTGTAATGATGCTTGCAATCGATAATCAAGATTGCCAAATTCATCTCAAAAATCCAAGTAAATCAACTGTGGTTGAGTTTAATATATTTACTTGTGATCTTGTTTTAACCAAAGTTAATGAAATGATGAACAAATGCACAGTTCTTGCGATAAATGGTGGTTTTACCGACGTCTCCATTGTAAATGTTCATGTGACGTTCCAATAGAATTTCTCCAGCAGCTCTTACAAGATTAATCAAAACACACAAGAGTAACCCGAACGAACCACAAAATACTCGGCTGTTAGTAAATACCGCAATACACAACCAATGACCTTTTGCATGTCACAGAAGCACAGACTGTGGAAACACACAAACAAAACACGCCGTCTTGCGCCCAAATGTCATTATTAGCCGCTCAGCAGACACACATTCACATGCTTTCCCTCTGTGTGGTTCAATACGATACAAGGGGTGGAGGTGAGCGACATGTGAATCGCTGAAAAAAGAGAGACACATGTAAAGGGTGAAAATTAATCAAAACATATTGACACATGTAAACTCATTGAACGTTTTTGTGCGAGAATGTTTTTGTAAGAATGATGTCCTTTCTTTGGATGTTTATCAGAGTGGCCTCAGAGTTGAGGATTGAAAATAGAAAGGAAAAGAAAAGAGGGGAGGATTGAGATCAGGACAAAGGCAGAATTTCTGGATTTCACACGAATGAGTTCTTAATGTGTTATCAGAAATCTCTGAGCTGTAGAAAAGACAAATCTCAAGGACATGTTTTTAGCGCTACTGTGTCTGGATGTCTTGATGCAAATCGCAAAAAATGGGCACATTTTTGTTGCACTGTTAAAGTTAATTATAATATTTACTGAAAAATTTTGCTTGATGACAACAGACTGCTGAATGCTTTATCTTGGAAGATGATAATAGTTTGTTGTATAGCTGTGAAAGGAAATGAAACATTACTCTGGATGTACATCTGTAGATGCAGTTTTTAAGACCCCTCTTATAACACACACACACACTCAGATATAACTTGCTCACATACACACACACCAACTACGCTTTCTGTCCTAAAAGCCCCTTTTTACTCCCTCAATTTTGTCCATTTCTCGTCCATCCTCTCGGCTTTTATATTAGAAGGCGGTGAGAAACCACATACAGAAAATAACACAAAAAGATGTGCTTGTCAGAATTATGAGCCTCACCACATGTGTCTTACCTTCAGGATTTTCCCTCGCCCATTTATTTATCTGTTTGGAAATTACAAAGACAACAATTATGTGTATTGATGCACTTAATGGTAAATTGGAGTACGGCCGTTCGCTCTGTGACTGTACGACTTTAGGAACGGTACATTTGTGTGCGTCATTTTTACGGCTGGAAATGATTAAAACATTTCTCACTCTGACGGAGTGTTCGGAGAATGTTGTATCTGTGCTTTAGTGTCAATTCAGCAACAAACATTGTCATTAGTGCTCAGCCCAATGTTTAGGTAATGCTGCATATTAGACCATTTCCAGTTAATTTATTGTTCGAAAAGTCTCCCATGAATACAAGTAATGCTTATGACGTTGTCACGTACATTGTGTATGCTGCTTTCAAGAATGCATTAAATAACGTCAGTCTGTGCACTAATATATTAGACTGAAATAGAGCGACCTGTTGCTTTTTTGGACTATTGAAATCAGCTTTATTATTTTAATAGCAGAATACTGAAACTAAAAGTTTGGGCTGTTTTTGAACAAAACTCTCTTATGATCACCAAGGCTGTATTTATTTGGAAAAAAAGAACACTAAAAACAGTAATATTGTGAAATATCATTATAATTTAAAATAAATGTTTTCTATTTTAATACATCGTAAAACATATTATCATTACTCCAGTCTTCAGTGTCACATGATCCTTCAGAAATCATTCTCATATGCTGATTTTCTGCTCAAGAAACATTTCTTATTATTATTATCAATGTTGAAAACAGTTTTTTTTTGTAGAAACTGGAATTTTAGTGATTTTGACTGTAAAGTTCAATAGAACAACATTTTCTATTGAAATAAAAAATCTTTTGTCACATCATCAATATAATTCATCCTTGCTGAATACTATTTTTTTTTACTTACTGAACAGTAATATAGTTTAACTGACATTTGAAAAAAGAAATGAGAACATTTTATTGGACTTCACTTATAGATAACTGTAATTTGAAATAACTTTTTATTTGTTCATTTATTTTTAAAGCTGTAAAATCTCTTAGTTAACATGAATTTGCATAATTAAAAAATGCTGATTGTTTTTTATTTAATTAACACACAGTAGGAGTTACGAAAGAGTCACAGACGTTCTATTGATGAAGAGGGTCCAGAGAGGTTGTTGCGTGTTTCCATCCGTATCGTTTCTGCAATGAGAAGGCTAGTTAACAGGAAGGGGGGAGGTGAGCGTCCTGGGTTCGGAAATGAGAAATGACCCAACGCCACACCACCAACCCCTCCCTCACTGTCCCATCCCCCTCTCCTTTATCCTTCCCCCAGGAAAGAACGTAGCAGAGGGATGGGTCAGAAGAAGGGGTGAAAAAAAAGGTGGATTGGGGGGGGTATAAGAGAGAGAGACAGAAAGCATTAAAATTCATGGCCTTTTTTATTTTCCCCACTGAAAATCAATACCGTCTACTATGGATGAGGTGAACAGTGGACAACAGTGGTTGTGAGCAGGGGCGGGTGGGAGGGAGGTGGTTGGGGGGGGGGGTGGATAGATGGATGATGGTGGTGGGGGGGGGATGGATAGGTTGTTGTTCATTAGGTGTACGCTGCAGTGGTGGGGACCCTCGGCAGAGGCTATTGTCCAAGTGGCAGTAACATAAGGAAGAGGGGACTATGGGCCAAAGCATATCCACTGAAGAGGGGCAGGTACACACGGAACACACAATTCCAATCTACCCTTATGGATTAGCACTGTGATGTACCATAGTACTTGGATATTGGGTATTAACATCTATAGAAAATCAGCGATTCAAAACCTGGAAAAGAGCAACATAAAATGAAGAAATTTTGTGACACGAAATTAATAATAATAATAAAAAAAGGATCAAATCACCCAGAAATAAAAATTGTGATCGCTTTCTCGCCGTCATGTAATTTCAAACCTGTTTTTTTTTAACCGTTAAAACATTCTTAAAAATTTCATTTCCTGTTCCACAGAAAAAAGTAAATCATACGGGTTTGGAATCATTTTTAGTTGTACTATCACTTTAAGGTTCATTTGCGACCATGTGAACTCCTTTATGCTGACAAATTCAAATTTGAATCAATTCATGCTTCAAACTTAATTTGAATCACTGCAAGATCCAAAACTAAGCTGAATCACTTCAACCTTTTAATTTACATTAAATCACTGCAAACCTCAAAATTCATTTTATCTCTTTTGTTTAATTTCACGCAGATCTGTGATCTTGTGAAGCATCAAATCAAATTTAAATAAGTGCAAGCTTCGAATCGAGTTTGAACCAATGAAAGCTGTAAATTGAATTTGAATCACTTGAGCTTTGAATCAAATTTGAGTCACTGTCTGCAAGATGCAAAACAAATCTGAATCACTCCAACCTTTTATTTGACTTTGAATATCTACAACATCAAAATGAACTTGAATAACTCCCTATAGAATTTAAAGAACATTTGTGACTGTGTAAAGCTCCAAATCAAATATGAATTACTGCAACTTTGCAAGCTCCAAAACAAATCTGAATCACCCCAAACTTCGAATTGACTTTGCAATCACTGCAAACCTCAAAATGAATTTGAATTACTCGAAACTCACAAAATAAATCGCATGTGTGACCATGTGAACTCCTGTTTGCAGACGATCAGATGTTCTTCCTTCCATTGAAGCCCAAGATGCTCTTTGGCTCATTCTGGAGAACATGATCGTCAGGTTTTGTTCATGTCAGCTCCAGTGCTGCTGTCATTAAAGCAAAAGAGAAGCACATGTAAATTTGAAAGTTTTCACTGAACCGGTTATGCTGATAACATGGTTTGCAATGAAATAAAGAAAAATGCTAAACAGAAAACTTTATATTTATATATAACGTCCTCGTGTGCAGGCTGTCACGCTTCCGTCAGATATGACAGCTTCTTGTCCCGGCTTGTTCACACTCAGCGGTAGTCTGGTTTCTCACTCTATTCTCAGAGGCACGGAGAGACACTCACCTCTCACACTCTCTCCCCAGGACACCAGGAAGCCCATTACGATTGTGCATACATGTATGTCCAAGCGGACACGTCGCACACACATACTTGTGTATATATGTGCTCTGTGAAGGGGGCTCTCTGTGCATATACAGGACTTGTGAGGTTGGTTACTATGGGGATAGGTGTGGAGGTGTAGGCCCGTGCTTTTTTTCTGACGTGGGTAAAAGAGTCATAAATAATGAAAAGGAAACAGCATTGAAATGCAAAGGCTGAGGCGTAGACATGTGGGTCGTATCGACATTTGTGAATTCTTGGATCCACACAGTGTGGAGTTTCTATCTCAAACCTGTAGAGCCTGAAAGGGACTGAAATGAAGCGGCATTATTACTGATCTCGATAAGTTGTCATGTAATATTTATGTCATGAATTATAACCATGTTTATAACCAGGATTTTTGTGCGTTTACAGTATTTTTGTTGCATTTTTAAAAAATTCGCAAGTTTATTAATTAATGCACGCATTGCATTTCATTAATTAAAGCAGTAGATTTATGGTAACAATTGTTCATGTTGAGCTTAAAGAATGAATCATTTTGTTGCTTATCTGTAGTTAATTTTGATCAATTCTGTTTAGTTTCTTATTATTTAGTTTGTTTGTGTGGAAGTATTGCGATATTCATACATTTGTGAATGAATTATAAAGATTGCCTGTTTTTTTCTTTTTAGAATCTTTTTTTTTCATAATTTTCATATGGAAGCAGGAATGCAGAAGTTTTTGTGTGTATATGTTGTGTTGTGTATTGTCCGACAGCACTTGCTCGTAAATTTGATTTTTCCTATTTTTCTTCTGGACATTTGAGTTCTACAATTGAACGGGTTTTTTCTTTCTTTTTACATGGAAGTGTGCAAATATGCGTACATTTGAATCACTACAAGCTTTAAATTGAATTTGAATCAATACAAGCTACAAACCGAATGAGAATCACAGCAACATTAAATTAAATTAGAATCACTGCAACTTTCTCATTTACTATGAATTACTTCAAAACTAATCGCTCTTGAATTCAAATCACTGTAAATTTTGAATCATATTCAATTCGAGATACAAACTGAATTCTAATCAATGCAATCTTTTGTAGTTTTGTCAAAAGTACCAACTTCGATACCAAATCGCTTCTGAAATTTTAAAAATGTGACGCTGTTTGAGCACTCCTCTGATTGGCCATTGTGTTCACGTGCTCATCAGATATGTCTGTGATTGGCTACAAACACGCACAAAGCATCGCATGTTTAAAATTTCAGTCCCGACTTGGTATTGAAGTCTTTCGATTTGAATTTGAATGACTGCAAGTTTCAAATCAAACTGAAATCCCTGCTAGCCTCAAAACAAATTCCAATCACCTGGCGCTTTGAAACAGCTTCGATTATAATGGGAGTGTTTTAGTTTTGTCGAGCCGCTCGCTCACTGTATAGATCGGGGTTTATAGACTTTCAGATGACAGATAGAGGTTTGAATTGCACATTGAATCGCACTTTGAGTGGCCTTTTTTATATCTAAGATTACACATGGAGGTGGACATCATGGATATAGGCCTGAAGTACAGATAGAGGTTGGAGTGCATTTCATGCTCACAGGTGAGGACGAATGTATGTGTGTGTGTTTGTGTGTGTGAACGCGGACCCTTTGAAGTGGAAAAGGCCTCTGGTTGGCAGTAGGCCAGTGCATCAATAAAGGCAACTGGAGTTTGAGAGCCAGTGAGAGGCATTTAAGTTCCATTTCTCCCAGGCCTTACAGCTCAGGAAAGACCTGCTCTCTCTCTCTCTCTGTCTGTCTTTCACGCACGCCCTCACAGAGAGAGAGTAATCAGGCCAGACTTGTGCACTACAATGTAAGAGTGTGCCGTAATTGAATATGTGTGTCCAGCTGTTTATGTGTGTGTGATTGGTTGCTGATTTTGAAGTGGCTTGTTAGACACACTAGCACAGTAGGGTTGACTTTCAAGTTTAATCATAAAAGATGTATTTTTGCACAATGTACAAAGCACACAACTGCATACACATCTTTCTATAGCTCTTGTCTGTTAATCTGGCTTCATGTTGTCACTAATAACCGCAACGTGTAACCACACCTCTCACTTTGTCCGTCTGTTTCCTCAGCAGTGGTTTACACTTTTCTTTCAATACAAGAGGTGGAAACCTGTGATTTATGCTGAATGCCTGATATACTTGTGTTAATCCTGTTTCTTTTAAGCGAAGTTGCAGTTTCTAGTCTTTTTGCCATTTTTAATCGCTACCGAGTGTGACTCGAACCAGAGTCTTAGGGCTTGTTGTGTCTGGAGCACTTGCGTACAAGGCTCAAAATATATTTTATGCAGGTACACAATTGCAAGAATAAGTTGTGCATATTTTCCGTATATTTTTTTAATGTACAATTACATTACAATTACCGTGTCCCTGTTAGCTGCTGTTATCCGACAAGCCGTGACGCCACACATCATGTTCTTGCGTAGTGAAAAATACAGTCGAGACTGTTCAAATAAGTAATATTCTCTTTAATGTTTTGTGATTGCTGTAGTGCCTCAGTTCAAGCACCATGTGAACCGATCATCTCTTCATACTCGGTATAGCACGAAATAAACATGGACAAACATCAGAAGGAATGTTTTTTCAGTCGTGGAAAGACATCAATACATACAATTTTTCAAGTTCAGGTCCACCGATCTACTAACTCTCCTGTCTGGTTTGTTTGTCAGAAAAAAAATGGATTTTGCGTTATTATTGGTCAGATTACCTGTCAATCAAACTCCTGTGATTTTTTTTTTTACTTTTTGATATAGAGAAATAAATGCAGTTATATATTGTCATGTAAAGACCCATATATATTGAGAAACAGAATATTATAAATCATATAATATCTGAAATTGTTTACATTTTTTTTCTACTCGCCTTTATAATACTAAAGAGAAACATTAAAGTTTGGGCTGTAAATAGAATAAAATAATTTTGGTTAATTAACAATTTATGATTATTAAATTGTGTAAAAATGCAAATTATTTCTTCAAACTTTTCTGTTTTTTTTCTTCTGAATTTATTGTAATCTTGTCAAGTTGCTAATTATAAACATATCAACAATTTAAATAACTTTAAGTAAGATTGTCTGCCATCACAGTAGTTGACCTAGAAGAGAAAAGTTACTGTAGAAGAGAACAGCTTAGCGCCGTTTAGTTCAGTGTAACACAAACTTGCGTAGTATTATGAATTGTGCTCAAATGGTTTGTAACACATTTCGGAAGGCAGTAAGGTGAGATGCTTTTCAAGCATTTTATAGAGGACAAAAAGGATAGAACGAATGAGCTTTTTTAATGATTTCTTCGCAGAACATTTTTTTAGTGTAACAAACGACAAATGCTGGAATCGTTTTATCTACTTCTATCAACTTAACGAAACACTTTCCTTTCTTCGCCCACCCAGTGTTCAGTGTCTTTTTCGGTCTTGTTTGCTTTGGTACAACTGTTGCATCACTCAGCTTTTTTTTTCTGCTAACTCACAACCTATTTGCAGTACCCCCACAAAACACGAGGCCGTCCTGCCTCTCTCTCTCTCTCTCTCTCTCTCTCTTTCTGTCTCTGTGTGTGTGTCTCTCTCTCTCTCCCCTTCTCTCTATTGATCTAGTCATAGTTTTCTGTCTTCAGCCTGCTGGCTGGCTGGCTTTAATCAATACAGATAATTGTCTGCTTTCTCCCGATGCCAAACAGTCTGTGTTTTTTCTCAATGAATCCAGGTCTTCCCCCAACTTACACACATACACACACACACAGGGCCCACCTACCCGGGATTCCCCCCCATTAATGACGGGAGATAACCTGCTTTCCTTACCGATTTTTCCTCCCCCCCCTCCGCTCCCCCTCTCATCGATTGCCGTGAGATATCGCCCCACGTGCCCCTCTCTCCCAGTGTAAACACGCCGAGCACGTGGCGCCACAACTACACGCGCTCTCGCATAAACGAATACGCAAAGCATTCATTAGCAAATACGCGTAGTGGTACATTTAGGTTATGTTAACTTTTGCTCCATGTGATTTAAACGTTTCAGAAACTTGAAGTCTTTAGGCCTATATCATACTTAATTAGAAAAAGTATCATACTTGCAAATAAATGTCTTTAGATAGTGAATTCAGCTTGCTTGGTAGAGTCGGTACTTATATCATCGAGCTGATTCAGTTGATGGCAAACATGTAGGTCTGTATAATGTTCAATATGTGATAAATCTAGTGCTGACCTTGGCTAAAAAACTTTTTACAGACTATTATGTGGGCTTAGCATCCTCAATACAAACCAAATCCGACTCAAGTTGACATTTTTTTCAGCATTTTCTTACAGAGGCGGTTTCAGACTTACTCAATTCCAACTCTTTCAGACATTCACGCCTGATGACAAACATCACAGATCGGTGAAAAGGCAAGGACGTCTTTTCCAAAAGCAGAGTTCCTCTAAATATTGTCAGGCAAGATTTTGTTAATCTTTAAATGCAAAGACCTTATCTACATATGGAGCTGTTTTATGTTCAAGGTCATTGCTTAGAAATGATGTTGATGAAAGTCGCAGATGACTTGAATGGAAGCGTCCATTCGATCAGAACTGAATTACTATCATGAAATGATTTTTTTGCACACAACTTGAATGTTTTTTAGGTCTCTGAGCATCATTAAGGATGCAGGAGAATCTGTTTCTTTGTCAGGTTGATGCTACATATAATAGCATTCATGTGTTAAAGACAACATTAAATCAATATCAACTCCATTTACTTTATTATTAAATGCCCCCTGGTCTTACTGTGCATGATTCATCAGTGCATGTATTTTTAAAAAGAAAATATTTTTTATAATCTGTCATTGCTTTCTCTGCCTGTGAAAAAGCATGATTAACCTAATGTAACTTGGGCAGCATAGGTGGGGAAAAATAATATTAACCAATAATATCACAATATGAGATGTTAGGTTAGGGTTAATGCAGTCAGGTCTATCAGTGACGCTGGCTTTGTGGAAGTCTGGCTTTCCCCGTTTTCCCTTTATATTGCCAAAAAAAAAGGGACATAAATACTTATGAAGGAAAAAAATGTTCCTCTCACCTATATTTCACCTATTCTTTTACATTATTAAACATTATGGCAGTAATTCACTCTGCATGTTGCATTAATATATTGTCTTTAATGTAATTTCTTTACATGCATGCCTTTACATACATTTTCCTTATTATCGTTCACTTTGTGATATAAATTTCTTCCTCTATTCATTAGTCAGTGGTCCAGTGTCCAGTAGTGCGGTCCTGGAGATTCAGCCATTTTGTGCGTCTGATTTTTTGCTGGTGCAATGAGAACACGGCCTGATCCAATTTGTGTTGGTCACCAGTGTGAAATGGCGGTCGGCCGGGGGACCGGCGCTCTCCAAAGCCTCTCAGCTCTCTTCCTCTCCTCATTTTTCTCTCTCTTTCACTCTTTCTCTCAGCTGGTGATGTGCCACTCACCCAGCACCTCACTACACTGGCACCCAGCACGACCACAACCCAGCAATCAAGAGACGGCACACATATACATGTGCAGGCACTTACAAAAATAAGTTCTCTTAGTTAAACTTGGGTTACAATTTTTATTATATTAAATTTTTATATATATAAAAAATTAAAAGTTAAGTTAAAATTTTTATTATATTAAATTTTTATATATAAGATGAGATATTTATATATTTTTTTAGATATATTTTTTTATTTAGATATATATATTTACATATATATAATATATTTATATATATCTAGATATAAATATTTTAAATTATATATATATATATATATATATATATATATAAAATATTTTAAGACATTTATACAAAGAATCACACTTAGTGTTTTTTAAATAATCAGATTAATTAGGGGTTTTTTGCATAGTTTTTTATTTTTTTGAGATATAACAAATTTTTAAACTTAACAGGTTACACTTATACACAGTTATATAAACTTATATATAAAGTATATATACATATATATATATATATATACACTTTAAAAGGCACCATACAAAAAACATTCATATTGGTGTTACTGTATGTCAATGTAACATGCTTTTGTTACATCCACATCATATACTGCTTTAGAAAGATCTGATACAGTAACCCTAACTATAAGACATTCATTGAAGACTTAGTACTTTTAAAATAAGGATTTATAGCTTAACAAATGAGCCAAACAAATTTCATAACTTATAAGAAAAGACTTGTAAATCATTTTAGTTCATGATAGCGAGAATTTTGCCTGTTCTTTAGTTGAGTTTTTGAATAAAATGGTATCAATAGGATTCGTTTTATACATTTTTATGACT
Organism: Zacco platypus; assembly: GCA_038088235.1. Classification (NCBI taxonomy): domain Eukaryota; kingdom Metazoa; phylum Chordata; class Actinopteri; order Cypriniformes; family Xenocyprididae; genus Zacco; species Zacco platypus. Next base: position 5,708,092 of record CM076071.1, on the reverse strand, counting down.
TTATTTTATTCTGTTCCTTTATTTTTACATCCACAATAAGATCTATTTCAGTTCTGTTTGCTCCTTTTGACAGAAAGTGCAGTTCCCTAACACACTACAAATCAAAAGGTGACTTCACAAAGTACTTTTAAGCCACATTGAGGACACACGCACTCCCCTTTCAACATCTTTAACACAAAAACACATATCTTGCCATTTCCCCTTCAAATACACACACTCACTGTGATTTTGGCAAAATTGCCATGCTTGACGACCATATAGACGACGACGTAGCAACAAAGAGAGTGAGCGAGCGATGGATGGATGGATGGGGGGAGATGGGGGTGTTTGTGTGTGTCATTTGGTGAGTGAACATAAGTGGCACTGAGGCGGTGGAAAGGTAGGCTGATGGAGAGGGCGAGGTAAAATTAGACAGCAGAGTGGCCACCTTTTTCAGCCAGAGCTTAGAATGCCGTCCGAGAACGAATGTGGCCATGAGCCTCGCGATTCAAAATGGAGTTTTGTTAAATAACCTGTGATGGCTCTCGAAAGAAACGCAGGTGCTGTGGCCGAAATGGACGAAAGAAAGAAAGACAGAGGGAGGAGAAGAGGTTGAACACACCCCAGGGAACCATGGGTGAAAAACCTTGCCCAAGGGCACGAGCGAAGGGTAGAGGGGGCCTTCATCCACCCAACTATCCCTCTCTTTTTTCCCTCCCTTGATTTTTCAGGGGAATTGTCGGTCAGTCTATTTCCACACAGCCTTTCTAATGTTTTCAGATGCTGAGGCGCTGTTAGCATCGCCGCGCTAGCCGCCGACAACACACCTACCTTACAAAACAGCCTTCGATCCTCCAAGAGCAAAAAAAGCGTGCATCTTTCTGTCGGTTCCTCTCCCTTTTGTCGCTTTTTCACCTCCCTTCACAGGAACGCTGACATTTGTTGAGCCCACATCAAAAATAGCGCTTAGCCGAGTGCGCGAGACGATAAAAGAAACAGGAATGAAGAAATTAGGCTGAGGACGAGGGAATAAGAGATCTGTAAGTTTGTGTGTTTTCATCCATGTTTGAATTGCGAGGCCCGCTGTTGATTCGACTCCCCGCCGCACTCGGGTAAATACAAGCCAGTTCTCGAAGCGCCTCAAAACTGTGATTTTTAAATCCCCAGGCCGCATAAACGATGCAAGAAAGAGTGCGTGAGAGAAAGCGAAGCAAAACAAGAAAGAAAGAGTAAGAAGAAGAAGAAACGAGAGGAAAGGGGGGGGAGGAAGCCGGCGCTGCAAAAGTGCCTTCAATATGTGCAGGTCTGAGCGCCCTCCGAGAGGGGCCCCGATCGATACCAACTCGGAGCAATAAAGCTTTCTCCCTGTCATCTCCACAGAATACAAAGCAGAATGGGGGAGAGAAGGGGAGGGTGGTGGTGGAGGGGGGATAGAGGGGTGAAAAGCTGTTCCGCTAGCCAGACCAATTTCCTAACCCTTTCCCTTCTCCTCTCCCTCCACCTTTTTTAGCCCTCCAACTACTACTACTACTACTATGTACAACACCTTTTCTCTGCCTTTTCACGCACTTCTCCCCATCCGCCTCGAGTCGAGGTGTTGTGTCTGCTTATATTATTAATAGTGTTTGAATAAATAAACTTAATAATTCATCTCCGCAGTTTTAACCGGATTGATAGCGGGTGAAAGATTCCGCAGGATCCATTCGAAATGAAAGAGGCATGCGGAGGGACCGGCCGCCGGGTTTGAGCAGGCCGGAACAGGTTTGAGGTCGTAGCCTGAAAGCGAGAGAGAGATGGATGTGCAGGTGAGGAAAGAAAAGAAAGAAAGACGTGCGGCGCAGGCGGCGAGGAAGAGGTCAAATAAGTGTTCTCTTTAATTGAGAGCCAATTTAAGTCCAGTGCAATCGATAAACCTATACACCAAGCAATCTGCCGTCCCCCATAACACATACATCATGCTGTTTAGTTGCTTAGTAGATTCTGTCACGGACGGACCTCGTCCCCCAAATGGGATTCGCAGACACGTCGGATTCAGTACGCTCTTTGAACTTGCCGTACGATTTAGAATTCTCGAAATTTTGCGCTTTTGAGGGTCATAATTATACGCTGCCTCTCTCCATGTCTGAGCCCTCCCTCTTATCCTTTATTAGGAGACAGCTGTGTAAATCTTCGTTGCCTTCTCCTGTCATTCCCTCCTTTTATTGTACAATCACAATGCACCTGCACTCACTTTTCTCCTCTCTTTGTCTCGTCCTGCGTTTACTCATATCTTAATACGGTTCCTGCCACTTTTTTTTTTTATTTTTCCCGTCGTCCACTTCATCCCTCCATCTCTGACACCTCCTGTCAGGGTGAAATAATAGAAGGACAGAGGGTCGGGGTGGACGGACAGAGGGATGGAGGAAGGGTAGAAGCGTCAGCCTCCCTCCCTGTTTTGTGCGTTCCCCCGGGGAGGGTGGTAATAATGGTAGCCATACAGGGGAGGGGGGGAGAGGAGCGATTATTGTCTTGTAGGGAGTCAGAGGTATCGATCGGCCCAGAAATATGTGGTGCGCGAAAGAGGTACTGTATCGGATATAATATACACTCCTGAGACGGCAGGCGCAGAGGCGCACACACACAATAATACAAAATACCAACCGAGAGACGCTCACGTACACACACAAATACAAAATGCCCACCGCCGGAGAGGCTTGCGCATACTCGAGCACAAATATATTTACGTAAATCCGCTTTTAGAAACGCGTGCAGCTAAGATGCACTTGAAACACACAACCACAGCTAGAGGCCAAGAAAATACTCTCGACATGCTGCCCGTAAACACACACAATACACTAATACAAGTAAACCCCAGTAGATTCATAAGAGCTGAAAAGCCTCTTAAAAGTGCATTAAAATACAGAAGGGGTTTTTTTTTGGGTAAGAGCTAAAAAACATTATTTTTACCTCAAAACATTTTAGATCACTAAAATGCATGTTGATAAAGTCCACGAAATGTTATGTTTAAATTACACTATGGCAGTCAGAAATTACGGCGCATCTTTGAATTGTGTAATAATATTTAAATAGAATATGTTAAAGAGCAAATTTACAAAACCAAACCAACTTATTACTTGAACACAGAACATTCAGGTTTTTAGTTTGATTATCACATACACGCTCACACACACACACACACACACATGCAGGTCTTTCACTGCTGTTGCCTGGCAACGTGGCTAGGTGTCCTATTGGAGAGCTGTGCTGTCCAGTGATGTCATGACCGCAGCTGACCAGCACTGCTGCACGCTGTATCTAGAGAGAGAGAGAGAGAGAGAGGGAAATATACTGAACGGCCGAGGCCTAGAGTTACCGTAAAGTTTTGTCATTTTTGTTGTAAAAATGTGTAGATATATATCCACACACACACATACATATAGTATATATGATGTAACTAAATGTATTATTAAAATGCACCTTGTCTGAAGTGAATCTTGAATACAAAACCTGGGCAGAACATGATGCAACTTTATTAGTATATTTCGGTTAGGGAGAGATAGAGAGAGAGAGAAAGTGCGAGAGAGGTCTACTTTTAAACCTGTACCCTCCATTGTTCTGCTCCATTGTCTTTAAATCAGGTCAACAGCCGATAAGATTTAACACCCTAACCTGCCTCTGCATCTCTCCTTGAGACGAGGGGGAGTCACGGATGTGCTGGAAGTATGGGAAGGTGTGTGTGTGTGTGTGTGTGTTTGATGCACTGCATCTTTACAGCCCTGCATTTGTTGTTTTTGGTATTGCATTAGTTTGGATTGAAGGAATATTCCTGGATAAAGAACTATAGATGGTGTTTCTTTGTGGTATTCTTCCTGATTACCACCGGAAATGTTTTTTACACTTCCTGCACTTTGTTAAAACAAATGAATAATGTTTTGGGCAGTTTTGCACTTGCAATGGAAGTCTGTTAAATGATTAACCCTATAGACTTTCATTTATATATATATATATATATAAATATATATATATTTTTTTATTTATTTTTTTTATTATTATTATTTTTTTATTATTTTATTTTTTTTTGCTGCAAAATGTCACCCTACAAAATGGGTTAAAGCGGTAAATTTAATTGATTTTATCCAAGACAAAAATAGTATTTAATTAGTAAATGAATTAAATAATAATAAAATATTATATCTTGGATTGGGTAACACTAACAAAAGAAAATGTAAGGTTTAAATCAGGTAAAAAACTTTTACAGTGTACAAACTTTTATGCCTTTTTCCTCCTGCATGTCAGTTTTAATATTACAAGTATACTGTAGCAAAAAAAAAAAATGTTTGCCTACCCATTTTTTGGCACCTAATTACAGGCAACGCAATTAGTCTATGATCAGCAGGCCACCGTTATTTATAGAGCTGTCCCTGAGAGAGACCCCGCCTCCTGTTCCTCCGAGGCAGACATACCCCTCACTGGCCTCCCCAAAGGTCAAGGGGGGCAAGACCAGGGGGAGGGGGGATGAAGGAGGGTGTGCAGCGGAGTGACCCTTGACCCTAACACACGCCACCCAGCATCCCTCTTTCAGTCCCTCACACGGACACACACACACCCACGCGCCGTCTGTCACGGCCCTGACAGGCGTTACTGAAGAGCTTGGGGGGTACATAAAAGGGGGCCCGAAAACTTGCTAAACCCCTGACCGTGACCTTGAGCATTACACACACACATATTCAGAAGACAGATCCATTATGAGCGCTGGGGTAAAAAGCTTATGCTAGAGGACGCATCAACTGTCCTGTGTGTGAATAAGTGTGTGTGTGTGAGGAGTCTGTGTACCGTGTTTGGGAAAAAGTGTGAAAGTGTGTGTATATATTTTCAAAACAAATGCCAGTAGGTGATTGATGGTTGTATAGCTTGGATATCGCACGGTTAAATCGTTAGTGTGACACAAAAACCCAATGGTCCAAACATGTTCTCACTACACTTGTAAAATATGTTGTATTATTTGTACTATATAATGTTATGTAATGTGTATATATAATAAATGAATGGACAAGGACAATTCAGACTCCATATTTGTGAAGAATAGACGTTTAATGTGTTGTCCCGTTAAATGTTAATTATTTACAGCATTGAAAATAAGCCTTTCCAAAATTGGAAAGCTATTTCCCCGTGACAAAATAACTGTTGAGAAAATGTGTTGTGAAAATTAGACGTGATATAGACGTCTTATGGGCTTTATATGCTACGTCTGTCCCTCAGAGCATTTTACGTCCATCCCAAATAAGGTCTATTGACATTTAAATCGCGTAATGCCTATAAAATTTTAATATTAGTTACTTCTGTTGCAAAGATAACATAATTATATACATTGGGATCTCTTTTAAGTCACGGAACGACACCAAAATAATTCACTTTGGAACAAAATATCAGCTTTCCACATTTAAATCTAAACTAGACGTGAAAAAACTAAAATTAAAATGGACCGTTAAGAAGTTAAAGTCGTAAACAATATCGTTCATTTGCACGTCTGTAAAGGCGCTCGTCCAGCGTCACAATGATTTAGTCTCGGAATATTTTAATTCACAAAATTCACAATTAGAAGCTATTTAGCCAACATGGGTATTAAACTCCAGTAAAATGTAAAATAAACATGTTAAACGGTGGATAATATCTGAGGGAAACGTCCTTTATACCTGTGAAGAGTCTCGCGCAGGCTTAATAGCCTTTTGGTCTCCCTTTCAAGTTAAAATCCATTAATAGGAGCTTTATAAATCAAAAACACAACCGTTAAATATGTAAAATAAACATTACAAAAAAGTTAAAGTCGCAAAAATCACAGGAAATCGCTCGTTTGATCTGTAAAGCCGCTCGTGAAGCCGGTTCCCCGCATGATTATTAAAGCGACCGCTGCCCTCTTGCGGTTCATTTGCGCTATTTCAGTTTCATTTTCGCTGGGCAGATGTGGTAATTTTAGCGCACCGAGAACAAGCAGTGGAAAAGAGATGCGTGTGAAGTACGAAAATGATATATATACTTGTTTTTCGTTCTTGTGATGAGCACTTTCCAGCCACCCCAGCACTTTCTTATGCTGACTAGAGCTGTGAGTGTCTCTCCCTCTTCTTTTCTGCCTCTCTCTCTTTCTCAACAGTCAGTTACACCACTTCAAAAAGCCTTAATTACTGCCCACAACAAAGTATAACCACCTATTTTACCTAATCTGTCTCTTGATGATAACTTTTTCCTTTTTCGTGTGTTGTTCGCTCTTACCCGTGCTCAGAGATGTCAGAGGAAGTGTAGGGGGTGAAATACAGCGGGGTTTGGGGGTGGAGAAAAAATGTGGGAGGGAAATGAGGAGAGAGTGACTGTATTCATTCATTCATTTCGTGTAACAATTAGCTGAACTGCCTCAGCTGAGCACTTCTCAAGCCTTGTGTTGAGAATGAAATTGAATATTCAAATTATACTATGAATATTTACTCGGCAATTTGCATGAATTCTTCAGCGAGAGCAGTGATTGGCCAGCTCATTAAGGTGGACTGAAGTCTGGCACACTGATAAACCAACCTGAGAGTCTCAGACAGGGGCAGACAGAAGGCTGTGGTTTATTTATAAAATGGCGGCTATGGCGAAATGTCTGAATTCCAGGTAAGTCAGTGTCTTTCTCTCTCGCTTTCCTTCCCTCTAATGATCTCTCGAGAGGGGGCCGCAAGGTTAATTAGCTTCGCCTTCACTAACAGACTCTGCTAATGAGAGGACATCAAAACTAACTGGACTGAGGCCTAAAGTAATGAAATGTCAGGAGCAAATCTCTAGAGGAATGCAAGAGACTTGAATATCAGTGTGTGTGTGTGTGTTTATATATGAGGTGTAATGTATGTTGGTGCAGTGTAAACAGTGAGTAGCCTACACTTATGTAAGAATCTATGAGAGGTGAGGCGAAGAGTATGAAAAATCTGTGAAGTGTATGTTTTATTTATATAGCATACTCAAGGTCACTCCATAACCAACAACTAGACATTGGACAGTCACATTGGATTACAAATTAATAAACCACATTAGCACCAGTAGGAATGTTAAACAGCAGAAATTGTCGTAAAAGACGAGGATTCAGATTTGAATGTGGGAGGAGATATTGCGAATTTTGTTCGTAAGATGTTCACGTGATGTAAATTATGTTGCAATCTGGGCAATATATCAGTTTTCGCCTTTTTTTTTGCTGTCTGCCTTTGTTTTCGGGCATTGTTAATAGCAGCAAAATGAATGAAACAAAACAATTAACCTGCTTTTGACGCTTTGTACCTTTTATTTGTTGCCAAAGTGTTTAAATTGCAACTTTGACGTTTTTTTTTAAATATTTTTATATGTTTTATTTATTTGAATGCTGTTTTTGAATCATGTGCAGAATATTTTATTACCTTAAATACTTGAATTTTTAGTAATAATTCACTAAAAAAGATTCAGTTCTTTTACAGGAGCCCTTATGAAATGAAATTTATGCAAGTGACATACCTCGCAAAAATATTTTATAATATCTTTAATTTTGGTCAAAATAACATACATGAATTTCATATTCAAAATCATATTTACAATAACGTTTATTTAAATATATGTATTTAGTCAAAAGTGACTTAAAGGTGTTTTATATGCATATTCCAATTTTAATATGAAGTAATAGGTACATTTAAAAAAAAAATATTTAAAGAACATTCAAAGGCTCTCAGTCTAAGAAACATGACTTGTGAATTTGTTTCCCTCCGTCAGCCTTATACCCTTTAATATGTTGTGACTGATGCTGATTGTTTTTCCAAGAATATCTTTCACTCTATCGTTACTGTGTGTGTGTGAGATGAGAGTGAGTGGAAGGCCACACGTTTGAACAGGAAACGAAGTGACACTAGACTGACTCACCCGGCACAGAGGTTTGTGGGTAAGACAGAAACAGTGGCATGTCAATCAACCTCAACGTTTTTCACACTACTTTGTATATCATTAAAATAGTCTCATCGGAATGATATTTCCACTTGGCCTTCGTGAGGGTTTTGGTTAATTAGTCATGTTTACTGTGTCATGAATAAAAAGGTCAGTCATTACTGAAATATACCACAATCTTTGTAAGATCTACTGTAAAATGCCAGTTATTCCATACAGAGTTTTTAATCTGTAAATATTTGAAAGGAAATTATTTCCCTGCTCACATACGATTCTGAAGATGTATTTTATCCAACAAAACTTTCAATCGTATTTTTTTAAACATTGATATGATAATTATATTTAATATAATATGTTATGTAATGAGATTATAATATAATAAGCTGGCACTGGCAATCATTGTAAACTAAAATGTTACTAAAAATTCTGTTCATCAAATATACTTTAATGAAGTACCATAACTTTAAAAATGTTAGCTTCACTTTATTTTACAGTGCGTGTACTTACAGTGTCGTTACATAAGAAAGTACTGAGTAATATACGTTTACTACTAGGGTTAAGGTTAGGTTTAGAGGTCGGTTCAGGGTTAGTCCCTTGTTTTTTCCCGGTTAGAGTAATAAGTACATAGTATATTCATGGGAAGCATTACTCTGAAATAAATGAACCAAAAAAACATACTACTGGGACATTATCTGTTACGTTTACAGACACTTTCTTTAACCCTTAAATACATCACAGTTAATTCAAAATCAATATCAGTTCCTTCATATTCACAGTGCATTAGACCCAATTTTCTTACGTTTTCTTTATCGCACATCTACATTAAGTGAAGTCAGTGTCTCTATATTTATTTTTGCTTACAGCCTCATTGGATCATGTATTTTTATCAGCCACACCTTTGCTGTGTACGTCTCTTGAGTTGCTTTATGGTTTATTATACACTAAAAAATGCTGGGACAAACCCAGCAATTGGGTTGTTTTGACCCAACGGTTGGGTTAAACGTTTGACCCTAGTTTTATTTAACTCGACTGTTGTTTAATAATTACTATATTGGCTGCTTAAAATAAAGCTAAAATAGCTTGAAAATGAACATTTATTAAGAAGTTTAATAATTAAACTATGAACATTTAATAAATTGCTTATTAATAGATGTTCACCTTCTGTTCTCTCTAGTTATTATGTGTGTGATTGTTAATTTTCAACTTATTTTGGGTTCATTTTAAGCCAGGCATATAGTATTTTTTAAACAATTGATGAGTAAAATAAAACAGTCCAGCTGTTTTGTCAAACTTTTAACCCAACCGCTGTGGTTTGGCCATATTTAACCCAACTTGGGTTGTTTTTAACCCTTTTTTTTATAGTGTTGATTATAAAAGGTATCTATATGTTCTTCAGATCAGATTTAGCTCTCTTAGTTTTTCTAAAGCACCAGAACATTGATAGCAAACTGAAAATGAAAAGTTCTTAGTGGATCTTGAAAAAGCTTCCTGGACCTTTATTTTTAAGAGCGAAGGGTCGCGAGTCAAACACACAGATGAAGGAAGTGCGAGACGGTTTTATGCAACCAGCGCGTCACATCTCCCCTCTAGGCCTTTCGTGGCTTTGCATCATGAAAAAACAACACGGTGGCACATTGACTGTGATTTCAACTGTGCTTACGATCTCTAGTTCACCTCACCAGTGTGACTGTCTGGAAGCAGGTGATCAATCTTTTTTCTTTCATTTCCACTCATTTGACTAACAATATCAGTGAGTAATTCATCCTAATTTAGTAACTCACTCGAATGCGGTGGGTGGCGGAGGATGGAGGTTTCGTTTGCCTCGGTTGGAAAGTGACTTTAATTTGACTTTGCCTTCTATGACTAAAGCAAGTGAAATTTGTGAAACACCAAAAAATGCGCCCACGGTTGTCATAGTGGCATATAGAGTGAAGGAGCTGTTCTCATCGAGTGATCAGAGGACAAGCAGAGTTGAGCAAAAACATTCCGGTGAGTCAGAAACACACCGACCTGCAAGAAACATATCTAAAACGCACCTTATTCGAATATTACTGTAATATCAGCTTTATAATTTGTTTTCTGTGTGTGGTTATTTGCAGTGTAAATGTAGTTGAGACTTTGCAATTGTCCGTTTTTTTTGTAAACGTTTATGCGTTTCAGTTCTGATCATTTTTAATATTTTAGTGATGAAAATTAAGTCATAATTGTATGATGTTTAAAGTATTAGTTAGATAAGTTGCTGAAATTTGTTTGGATAAAATTTAGCATATAGTAAAACTGGATAAATTCACATTTATTGATGTTTATTTGATTTGTTAACCTATTAAATTTTCGAACCGTTTTCATCTTGATGCTGTGGCATGTTTTCTAAAATGGCTAAATTGACATGATTGCTTCCATAAAGAGTCTTTATAATAGTTGTTATGATCAGCATGCACATTCTAGCCGTGTAATATGAATTAATTGAACAATAAGTGAACGGGACAGGGAAATCAATTTGCTCTTGGAGATGGCGGTGTAGATGGTCTGATGTGGCCATCAATTTCAGCACGAGTAAGAAAGAGAAAAGCTGTTATCCTCCCGCGAAGTGCAACACGTGCTCTCGCGGGATGAAATCCTCTCCCGCCCGCATTAACAGCTATTGCTGGTGTGTTTGTGTTTGTTTGTGTGTGTACGTGAGTGTGTGTCTATATGAATGATGCCGTGCAGGATGGGACATGCCCCTCCATCCCTGCCGCTCTCTGGGAGGCGCAGGTGCTGTATTAGGATGAAGAGAGTGTCAAACAGGACCAAAACAGAATGAAATAGAAAAAGGAAAGGACAAAGGAAAGACAGATAGAGCCGTTGAGCTGCACCCTGAATAGTTTTGCTGATGGAAATTGACTTTTGATGCTAAAGCTGTTGGTTTTGTTAATTAGAGGTTTTGGCTTAGTTATTACCTCAGCTTGGATGAAGCTATTATGTTTTGTTTTATTATATTATATTATGTTATATTTCAAAGATGTTCAATTAAAATGTGAATGATTTTGATTATTTAACAAGTATGTGACACTGTATGCTTAATGTAAAAATATTTTAAAGATTTATTTTTTCTGATTTTTCTATAGATTGAATAAATTGAAAATTAATAAGAGAATATTCAGGATTTAAAATGAGGGGACAATATTTGTATTAAGAAGCTCAAAGTGGTGAAATCTTTACCCTCCTATTGTCCCAGAAGCCTTGAGTAAAATTTAATCCACATTAAAAATTCATGAATTATTTTTTTTTTAACTTCTATCAAGGTGTGGTACTGTTAAATAGTTATATATTAAGTAGTTATTAATAGTTGATTATTTATGTATATATATATATATATATATATATATATGTGTGTGTGTGTGTGTGTGTGTATATTAATATATATACTACTAATATATTAGTGCTGCGATTAAAAGCAATGGAGTTTTTAATATTTTTATATTGTAATAATTTCACAGTTACCCTCCAAGTTAATGAAGAAACAACTTAAATGCAATATATTTTAATCTTTTTATGAATGGAGGCCAGTATCACTGATATTGGTACTGTTTCTATGAAATAGATTTTTTAAAACATTAATTATAGACATTGAACATTACAGAATAAGTGAAAGCTATCAATTTCAACATATATTAGGCATAAAAAATACTTTTAATTTAAGTGAACGTAAAACAACACACACTTCACATAAACCCATTATAATAAATGTCATATTTAACTGTGGAATTCATACCTAACAGGTATGAAATGCAGGAATTAATATAGCTAAAATATGACAGAAAAAACGGATGCTGCATTAATTGCGTTAAATATTTTTAATGTGATTAAACTGAAAATTAATCGCATGTGATATATATTTATATATATAATAGAAAATTTGGTTTTATGTATTTTTAGGTATTTTTTATCGACATCCAAACGCCAGTGTTGTATTTATAGTGCATTCTTATACTGAAAATAAAAGGTGACCCGTTTTAGCACCTACAATAAACATTTAAATGTTTTAAACCTTGAATTTTATGAGGAAAACAGGTTATTTGTCAACTAACCTTTATGTGGTTGATGATATAAGGATGACTGACAAAAAAAGCTGTTGTAAGAAGTGTTTTCAGTCAGTTCCTCTCTCTGTTTCAGTAGATATCAGGATGTCTAAAGCTGTCGATGATGATAAGACGGGGACTGAGTTTCCAGTCGATAGTACAGGTAAAAATTATTACCACGAGTCTTTAAGATGTAGTAGATGTTAAATCATGATATGTATCAATAGAATTATGGTCAGTAGCATGTAAAGTCATCATGGAGATGTAGAGGTTTGTGTGAGGATATTGTGGGAGAGAAACATTGCATGTATAAGCAAGTTTTATCATGTACACTACTATGATTCATGACTATTCCTAGATGTGTTAGTGTGTGTGTGTGTGTGTGTGTGTGTGTGAGTGATGTGATGAGATTATGTTTTGTCATAATTATCACATTTTCCACTTGGTCTGAACCACACACAGAACACTTTAGTCAGCCGTGGCCTCAATCTGACACACACACACACACACACACACACACGCACACACACACACACGCAGCAGCAGCATATAGTAACCCAGGTTAAACGCTCCATGGTATTCCAATAATGCAATGCCTCTGGCTAACCAGACCACGCTTTTGTTGATGTGAGGGCTGGAGCCTGAGGCACTATTCTGACCTGATGTGTCCTTGCGTGTGTGTGTGTGTGTGTGTGTGTGTGTGTGTGTGTGTGTTTTTACAGACTCTGAGAGGAACAGTCCAGAGGCCAGCGATCAGGTGAGTGAACATCCTTCAGTGCAAAATTTGATCTTAGTTGTTCGAACGCGATGAATGTTTGAAAGAAAGAGCTTCGTGAGAGTTTCTCCAAAAAATTTGACCATCTAGATCAGGAGTGTGAAAGATTTGATTTGGAGGAAAAACAAAATACAAATATGTACTTTTATAAAATCAGTATCACACATCAACGGTCATACTGTAGCTAATAAGAAAGCTAATAGATTTTATTCATGTAACGTATGTTATAGAAGCATCTTATAACGTGAGAACTTTTTTTTTTTATTATTACACATAGCATTCGTCATTTGCAAATGTCGTCCCAGGTGTATGCAGGGACAGTCCCATGGCTAACATGCTCATTTTCCCACTTTGAAGTTTGTCACTTTCTGCAATAACAATATGGATAAATGCAATGAGAAATATGATGGGTAAAAAGTGAACTTTAAAATTGTTTCCAAGTCTCTGCTGAATGAATATTAAACACGGTGCACTAATACTGATATTTAAATAAGAAGCAGGACTGTAATTCGTCGAACGCACTGTAAAAAATGATTTTTTGAAGTTGTAAATAATAGATTATTGGATCATTGGAGTATGTTTTACAAGAAAACTTCAAAGTTTCAATCTGTTTATTTTAAATTAATTACTAGAAATTTCTGAGTGAGAATTGTTTCTATGTTTCTTTAGTGCAGTTTTTTAATATGCCTAAATATGTTCTGTTTTAGATCATTTGTGACCCTGGAACACAAAACCTAGGTCAATTTTTTTAAAAATTGAGATTTATACATTATCTGAAAGCTGAATAAATTAGATCTCCATTGATGAATTGTTTGTTAGAATAGAACAACATTTGGCCGAGAAATCTGTACTCTGAGGGTGCAAACAAAAAAAATAGAGACAAAATCTTTAAAAAGTTGTCTAAATGAAGTCATCAGCAATGCATATCCACTCACAAAAATACATTTTGCATATATTTACGATAAGAAATTTACTAAATCTCTTCATGGAACATGATCTTTACTTAATATCCTAATGATTTTTGGCTGAAAAGAAAGCTTGATCATTTTGACCCATACAATGTATTGTCGGCTATTGCTACAAATAAACCAGTGCGACTTATGGCAGGTTTTTAATTGTTTTTTCCCCGTCTCGTTCAGATCCAGCCAATGAAAACAAGTCCTTTCTGCCTGTCTCCTGCACCCAGCAACACAAAGGTGTGTGTTTGTGTGTTGATGCCTTATGCTTTTTCTTTGATCCGCATTTGGTAACATGGATGCCCTCAGGTAATAAGACGTTAACACTGTAATATGCAAATGAGAATTCTTTGGTCCATTTGAGCCGCATTCCTAACAAGATGCCAGTCAACTTACAGTAGAGAGTGAGAGAGAGAGTGAAGCTTATATAAGGAGATGGATCGATCAGAAGTGAGATAAGAAGAGAAAGATCGAATGATCGCAGGGCAGATGCAGTAGAGAGACGCTGGGTGGAAATTACACAACATAAACCTCTTCTTTTGAATTTGTGAGTAATCAAATGAATAATTGAAAGTGTGTGTGTGTGTTTATTTATGGAAATGGTTTTTGTCTTTGCCAAAAAAAAGACATGGAGTGGTAGTTGGTGTAATCGGTCGATGATGTTTAGTAATGTCATTGTGTATTTGCATGCTAGGAGCAATCGAGCTGTACCAGTAACAAATGATAATTTAATTTAATGTTAATTTAATGCAGATAAATAAAAATAATAAAGGTTTTTTAGCATTTTGAAGTATTAAAAGAATTTTTTTAAATGGATTTAATTAAATTAAAACACTTCCACAAAAAAATTAATATGCTAAATAAATAGTACTAAAATAGCTTAATGCAGTTTTTATATTGTTGGCATCCATGTGATTGTGTGTTTGTGTGTGAGAACATCATTGGTGTATTAGTAGTGTTTATATATATATATATATATATATATATATATATATATATGTATGTGTGTGTGTGTTTTTATATAATATTTCACATTAATAATATATACGAATGTGTTTTATAGGTTAAAGCCGAGGAGGCCGCTGAGATGACCAGTGTTCACGCTCCTCCTCCTCCTTCAGTTCAGCCTGCTCTACCACACACACAACTCATGCTGGCAGGCAGTCAGCTCGCAGGGGTATGTGCTTATACACACACACACACACACACACATTGGGTTTCCATATTTTATGGGGACTTCTCATAGACATACTGATTGTCTAAACAGAACCCTCACAGCATTTTTTAAATTGTTTTTTGCATTTTCCAAAAAACATAATTTTGTATAATTTATGAGCAGTTTTTCTGCGATATTTTTGGTATTACTATCCCCATAATGTAAGGAAGACCTGAACCACACACACTCACATGAGAAAAACAGGTATATAAGTGAAATGAATGAACAATCTTTGAGGGGAATCAAAAGTTAGTTAAAGCTGAAATGTCTCATTTTCAAACCTGTGGATTAATGGGTATTGGGCCTGATGGGTAGTCGTGGCATAATGGTGAGGGAGTCGGGCTTGTAACCTGAAGGTTGCTGGTTCGATTCCCATGCCGGCAGTAAGTCGCTTGCGTCTGCCAAATGAATAAATGTAAATGTTAAAGGGATAGTTCACCCAAAAATAAAAATTCTGTCATCGTTTACTCCCCCTCAAGTCGTTCCAAACCTGTATGAGTTTCTTTGTTCTGCTGAACACAAAGAAAGATAATTGGAAGATATGTCAGTAACCGAACAGATTTGGAACCATACAGGTTTGGAACGACTTGAGGGGGAGTAAACGATGACATAATTTTAATTTTTGGGTGAATTATCCATTTAAATTATTTACTTCACCAATAATTGAGCACCCCTGAAATTTTAAATATTTTTTAAAGTAAATATTATTAATAATACATTTAATGAATCATTTAAAAAATATATATGGCCTAATTAATGTGTTCTTGATTGGTTTCTTATGACATTTTTTATATAAAGGTAAAGTGTAAAAAAAAATTTCAACAATTTTTTGATTAAAATACTTTCCTCTGTCCCATTTAAATATTCAGAGACAATGTTATTAAGTCATTTGTGTAGTTTACTTCCCACATGAAGCTAAACACTTCATGGCACTTTTACTTCAACCAGTGGACCCTTTTCACAGGCAGTGATGACATCGCAAATCTAGTAAAGTTTTTCATATTTCCATTAAAAAAAAAAATTATATACAGTTATAACACTATATTTTGTGTTATATTACCTTGGTTGTAAAAAAAGAAAGAAAGAAAAGCAAGAATTCTAAGAGAGTTTCTAAAACACCGGCTGAAGGAGTGATGGCAAATTTCATTCTAGTTCTGACTTCTGTTGTCAAACTCCCCATTTTTCCCTCTTTTGCAAGGTTGTGGAAATGCTGTCATGGATTTTTTCTTTTGCTTTTGAAGCAATAGGGAATACAAAAAATATATTTTCTATCATTTACCACTATAGACGTTTACCCAACTATGGCGACCTCCGCTTCTGAGAGCCCTGGAAATGTGAAAAGGGTCCGTGCGGCAAAATGACTTGTTTGGAGTTCAGATTAGAAATCCTACTCCAGATATGAATTTATGCTATATAAATAATTCATTTGAATGACAACAGTCGTGAATATCATATGGATTGCTCTCTTCCTCTTTTGCCCTCTGCTTCTATTAACTAAATGCAACTACATGCTTTTGGTTGATAACCTTCATAATTTAACCATGCTGTGGATGGCATCTCAGGGCCTGCTTGCTTACGCTCCCTGTACTGCTTGGTGACGCTGTTCTTTTCTCCACCTTTTTCACCTATTTTCCACCTATCCCTCGCTCCTCTTCTTCCTCTTCTTCTCTGTAGCTGGCCGCTCTCCTCCCTGCACAGCAGCAGCTGTTGTTGCAGCAGGCTCAAGCGCAGCTGTTAGCCGCAGCCGTGCAGCAGTCAAACGCTGCGCATGCCGCCCACGTAGCTGCCGCAGCCAATCAGCAACAGCAGACGCAACAGCAGCAAGCCAATCAGGCAGCAGCACAAGCCCAGTCTCAAGCCAAAGCTGAGCAAGCTCCGCCTCCACTTCTATCTCAGCCTATCCAGCTCACTGCCCAGGTACCTTCTGCGCTGCGGTTGTATGTTTTTAGGAAAGTGAATTGTTGATCTGAGGCTGGATTTGCATTGTATCCTGTATTTCAATTCAAGGAACATTGCCAGTCAAATATACTCTATAACCAACATTTGTGGCATGTGGTCAGTTATGAGCAGAAAATTATTGCAGTTTGTCGATTAGTTTGTAAATGATTAATATAAAGACTGAAAAACTTTTTTAAAGTACTCTTACAATGTAGACGATCTTGCACTACTGCTTTTAAATAAAAAATAAAGGAATTTATATTCTAATTAATTTATATAAATTATAAATTATAAATAAAATAAAAAAATAGTGCTGTCAAACAATTAATAGTGATTAATTGCATCCAAAATAAACGTTTGTGTTTACATAATATATGTTTGTGCATGTTTATGTTTAACAAAATGTATATTTATAGATAAAATAATTTTATTTAGATATAATATAAATTATCTATAAATATTTAAATATACATGTAATACATGTATGTGTACATATATGTGTGTCTATTTATTTTTACATATATATGAAATATATATATAAAATAATATAAAATAAATAATATTATATATATATATATAATACACAGTACACACACATATATTATGTAAACACAAACGTATATACGATTAATCATTTCACAGCACTATAAATAATATTGCATAAATAATATAAAAAAGAAATATAAAAAAATATATATAATTTTTTTCATTTTGTTATTCAAATGTATTTGATACAATTTTAATATAATTTTGAATAAATTCTAATTTATTTAATAATATTTTAGTACAATTTAAATTTTTTAATGAATGTGTGAAATATGCATCTTTTGTTCCTGAGACATCTGGTGATGTGTAAGGAAAAGTTTTGCTATATAGTCAGTCATTTAAAGAATGTAAAATGAGATTAGAGTTAAAATATTCAGTAAAGGGCTCTGCGGTACAATGCAAATTGCGATTTTCCTCCAAACAATTGTTTCTGAAACTTGACTTTGTATCATAACTGGACCTTTTCTGCAATTCCCCTTGTTTTGACTTGCTCAATTGTCTTTTTTCATCCTCATAAGGCTTTCTGTCTCTCTCTGAAGGACATTCAGCAGTTGTTGCAGTTACAGCAGTTGGTACTGATGCCAGGTCATCATCTCCAGTCTCCTGCTCAGTTCCTGCTGCCTCAAGCCCAGGCTCAGCAGGGTCAGCAAGGTCAGATACGCATATTCATATACATTATTTTATCATGGCTATGGGGTCAGTGGAAACACTTTACCCTGCACTACCACTATTTCACATAATAGAATCTATGACACAATAACACTTGCGAATAGTCATGTCTTTAATGAGTAATTCCCATTCATGCTCATTCAGGTTTGCTTTCGACATCAAATTTGATTCCACTACCTCAGCAAAGCCCAGGGAGTCTCCTGACCACCCCACCTAGACTGGGGCTTCAAGCACAGGTATGCAACAAAAAAGGTTTCAAACTATATTGTCGTCCACGTCATGCTGCTTATTCAAGTAGCAAATAGTGTCCATTCAGAAATAAATGTTTCATTTTTCCGTTTTTAATCAGACCTTGCGTTAATGGAAATTTTTTTGTCCAATCACATAATGAGTCAACAAAGCATTTTGCATTGTGGGATACAGTATTTGATGCAGTGTGCTCTACTGTATACTACATATTGTGGATAGTATGTATATATTACCATTCCAAAATTTGCGGTCTGTAAGTATTTTTATTATTTTTTAATATTTTTAATTATTTTTAATATGTTTTTATTAAGGAAGACTCTTATACTCATCAAGGCTGCATTTATTTGATAAAAACAGGGATATATTGTTACAACTTAAAATCTGTTTTTTTTTTTTTATTTGAATACATTTTAAAGTATATTTTATTTCTGTGATCAACATCATTTCTCCAGTCTTCAGTGTCACATGATCCTTCAGAAATCATTCTAATATAATTTACTGCTCAAGAAATATTTCTTCTTATTATTATTATTATTATCACTGTTGAATATATATACATATATATATATATATATATATATATATATATATAAAATGTACTGTCTACATAATTTTAAAATAAAATAATACGAGTGGAGTAGCAGTATGCAATGTAGTCGTAGTCTAAATTTGTTCCATTGCAGCTATAAAAAACACTGGGGTAAAAATCAACATATGCAAAAATGAAGGGAATCTTTTGGAATAGGTTTGAAGTAGAAGGCTCTGTCTCACACTAGACACGTGTTTGAGAAAGTAGTGTGTTTTCCCAATCTGTGCTGTAGCATCATCTTGACGACAGGCTGTGGTCATTGCAGAGGGAGAAGAGTGTGGAGAGCATTGTGAGCTCCGCCCCCTCCTCAGCCCCACCCATGAGCTCCGTTCCCACGGTGACGCCACATCCCGAGGAGCCCAGCGATCTGGAGGAGCTCGAACAGTTTGCCAGAACCTTCAAACAGAGGCGAATTAAACTGGGATTCACACAGGTGTGAAAGATCACCGTTTGAAAGATCTAACTTCAAAAGATATCAGTGTTGTGTGTAACTGATTACTAAGTGATTCATTACTGTAATTTAATTGCAAGCGAATGGTAACTCTGCTCCGTGTCTTCATGCAGGGGGACGTCGGTATGGCCATGGGTAAACTGTACGGCAATGACTTCAGTCAGACCACCATCTCACGTTTCGAGGCTCTCAACCTCAGCTTCAAGAACATGTGCAAGCTCAAACCCTTGCTGGAGAAATGGCTGAGCGATGCAGGTGTGTGTTTTTGTCACTTATTGGTGTTTCATGTTGGCATTCTTTAATTCGTGTTAATGTATGTGTTTTCGTTACAGACCGGGCTGGGTAGGTTACTTTTAAAATGTATTTCACTACAGATTACAAAATACATGCTTTAAAAAGTAATTTGTAACGTATTTCGTTACATTACTCAAGTTTAGTTACTTAATCTAAATACTTTAGAATACTTTGGAATACTAATAAGTGTGGAACAAACACAAAAAAGGTAATTGCAAGTTTTTATCAGTTTTTTTCAGAATTGCGTGATATAAAGTTGCAATTGCGAGTTATAAAGACAGAATTATAGGATAAAAACTGACAATACTGAGAAAAGTCGGAATTCGGAGATATAAACTGACAATATTGAGAAAAGTCAGAATTATGAGATATAAACTGACAATATTGAGAAAAGTCAGAATTATCAGATATAAACTCACATTATTGAGAAAAGTCAGAATTATGAGATATAAACTGACAATATTGAGAAAAGTCAGAATTATGAGATATAAACTGACAATATTGAGAAAAGTCAGAATTATCAGATATAAACTCACATTATTGAGAAAAGTCAGAGTTATGAGATATAAACTCACATACTAAATTTAGAATTGCAAGAAAAAAAGTCAGTATTGCAAGTTCATATCTCCCAGTTTTGACTTTATAACTTGCAATTGTGATTTTAAATCTCGCAATTCTGAGAAAAAGAAGTCAGAATTGTGAAATGCAAACTCACAATTGTGAGGGGAAAAACAAATTGTGAGAAAAGGATGCAGTGACCTTTTTTACAATTATAAAATGACTCACAAACAACTATCACAAAACATGAAAACAGTCGTGGATCATCAGGTCATGGATGGATTGTCACAGGACAGTTGGGCAATTTTTTTTATAAATTCAGTCATTTTGTCTTGTTCAGGACAGTACTAAATAAAAATAAGAATTTTTATGATCCCTCTTAAAAGTATTAAAATGTTGATGAAACTTAACTCCACTTTTTCAGACTGTCAGAGTCAGAGAATCACCAATTGCTGTTTAAATGACAGTAAAATTCAAAGTAATCACTTTGGTAATCTAAAACACTTTTCAGATGTAACTGTAATCTGATTACCACCCATTTAAAATGTAACTGTAATGAAATACAGTTACTCAAATTTTGTATTTTAAATGCGTAACTAAGTTACTTGTATTTCGTTACTCCCCAACCCTGGTTACAGAAACCATGGCGATAGACAACATGCTGCCGAGCCCCAGTTCACTGTCCTCACCTCTGCTGGGCTTCGAAGGGTTGCCTGGACGCCGCCGAAAGAAACGCACCAGCATCGAGACCAACGTCCGCATTGCTCTGGAGCGCAACTTCATCTCGGTTAGCCGCACACATGAACACGCATTCCCTACCCACAGATTGTGCAAGATACAGAAATCATTTGACTTCAGTTCATTTGACTGGGATCATTCCGCACGGCACACCTCGGCTTCATGACCTCCTTTTTGCTTTCTCATGATAAAAAATATATTGGTTCTCTTTTTGAAAATGCTGAATCCATTTTTTTCTCTCTCTGGAGAAATAGAAGTCTACTAGCAAACTAATTTATTGCAATATACAGTATACAGTATAAGAATTATGTCAACACATTAAACTCCATATACTTCTGGCATGATTGTAGAAGTATTGTTTTAGCATATTTTATATCATTATTAAACATATGATATTATAGGCCAGTTTATCTAACTATTCTAGAAGGTTGTCTTTGGACTCATATAGTAGTTTGAAAGTGGTTCCCAACCAGGCAAAAAAAAAATAATAATAAAACATATTTTTATAAATAAAATAACAAATATTTATAATATAATATAATATAATGCGTAAATTTATAATAATAGTTATACATTTTATAATTGTAACGCTGGGGTATTGACAGGAACAGGAGACGAAGGTTGAGTACAACAAACAGGTTTAATCATGGATAACACGAACACGTAACAGTGTGCATAGCACAAACATCGACAGACCATGACTGGAAGAACAGGCAGGAACTAAATACACAGATGACAATAATACACAGGTTAAACTGATAAGTGATAACAGGTGCAGACAATGACTGATTAACTAAGAATGACAAGACTAGACTAAACAAGACAAGACAGAATTAAACGTGACTGTGACAATAATAGCTTACGTTAAATTGCTTGCGATGTTTTTCATTTGTAAGTCGGTATGGATAAAATAAAATAGAATAATAAAATTCCAAAACATAATAATAATAATAATAAGTTCTATATTATCTTTTGCAACATTTGCAAGTTGCTTTGGACAAAATATAATAAAATAAAATATAAATTAATAATAATAATAATTAATTTTATATTATCTTATGATAATTTGCTTGCAATGTTCATTTGTTTGCTTTGAACAAAATAAAATAAAATATAAAAAAATAATTAAATTAAACTAAACTATTTATTGGTTTACATGGTAAGTGGAACACCAAGTAGCAATAATAGTAGATTAATCTAAAAAAACCAAAAGGGAGACAAGGCCTAAACTTCAGAGATGATTCAAAGATCATTTCATTTCAGTTTAAAACATTAAACTGTTTTTAACAGCAGATTTATTAATCCCTAAGGGACAGTTGGCTGCACATGAGTCACAAAACTGCTAGTCACACTTTTTCTCTGGTAAGCACCACACCTGTGTTGGTAAGACGGATGCATTTTTCCAAGGAAAACCGTCTAAGATCAAGTCTAGGCAAATAGCCAATACACTTGAGGCACTTCATGCTGCTGCTTTTCGTTTCTGAACAACTGATTCAGCCGGTTGACATCACGCTGACAGAAACTTTCATGACAAAGCTTGTAACCAAAACATTCCCATTATCAACTAATACAGGTGTCAACTAATCCGGTGTCCTTTCAAGGAAGTAGTGATAAAATTAACCTCATGAATGTGTGATTCTAAATGAATTTTGCAGGAAATCAGTTCCTAAATGTAAATCCTCGCTCTTGTGATATCAGTAAATCAGTGTTTACGGGCATCTTCGAGTACCAGTTGCCTAACTGCGTCTGATTTATAGCACACACTTACTCAAATATTTCATGCATCAACATGAAGATGTTTTTGGCTGAAACTTGGTCTTGGCCTGACTGCAGGTGTTTGGCATGTCTCATGTACTCACGCATCTCACCTCACCCCCTTCAGAACCAGAAGCCTACCTCGGAGGAAATCCTGCTGATGGCCGAGCAGCTCAACATGGAGAAAGAGGTCATCCGCGTCTGGTTCTGCAACCGTCGGCAGAAAGAGAAGCGCATCAACCCCTCCAGCGCCACCCCTCCGCTTCCCTCTCAGCCTCCAGCAACGACGCACAAACCCCCCTGCTACAGCCCGCACATGGTACACCCACTCGTGGCTTTAGCAATTGATCTAGCCCATAGCCATTTCGACTGAGATCTGGTGTTGAAATGTTGTTTGGATGGTGCGTGGTGAGAATGGGTGCAAATGCGGTACAAAGGAGACAAGTCTGGTCATGTGTTTGAATAATGTTCCACCATAAAATGAAAAGTCCTTCGAAAAGGAAAGGAAAATATTAAAGAATGCCATTATGAGATGTGTGTTGTTGTTAATTAGAGTCTCTTTCCTTTTTTCTATAGATGTCCAGTCAGGGACTGGCTCAGGTCGCTACCAGTCTCAGCACAACAGGTGAGAAGAGCAGTTTGAATGAGTAATAGTGTCGTACGCTTCATATTTGTGGTTACAAGGACAGACGTTGAATCTCTCTCCGTTCGTAGCCGTCAGTCCCACACCTTCTGTGGCCTGCCCCCTCAACCCCAGTGGACATGCAGCAATGAGCTCCGCCCCCTCTTCAGTGACTCCGCCTCCTCTCAGCACAGTCAGCCCCACTCCGCCGAGTCTCGGCAGCCCTGGCCTGAACACAGGGTAAGAAGCTATTTAAGGTGTTTAGGGCGGGAAGATGCTTTGAAATGAGATTATGAGAATTAATAACCATTATTAATAATACATAGTACATTTATATAAATTATTCTAAATATATTATTATTATTATTTAAACAATTATTTATTTGGGTTGTTTAGTTCTAATAAGAAATAAATGTATTGAGTCATAAAATATTATGAATGTTTATTATACTTTTTAGACATTTTAAACAATATTTACATAAGATAAATGGTCTTAGAGCAGGACTTTTAAAAATATTGATAATAATATTTAACAAGACATTAAACCAGTCAGTTATTTTTTTTTTGGATGATTTTAATCAAATAGCTAATATATTGAGTGATGAAATATTGTAAATGATAATTTATTCTTATTTATTATTCTTTGACATTTTAAACAATGTTTGCAAATTGGCACAAATTCAATATCCAATGTTGAACATAAGCTAAATGATCTAGAACAACAATAATATTAAAAAATGATGATGATGATGATGATTAATCCAATCATTATTTGTTTTGGTTGATTTAATCAACTAACAACTATATTATTATTATAATTATTATTATTATTATTAATCAGTTATTTGTTGAGGTTGATTTAATTAACTAACAACTATATTATTATTATTATTATTTTTAATCAGTTATTTGTTGAGGTTGATTTAATTAACTAACAACTAATATATTGAGTGATAAAATATTGTGAATGTTCATTTATTCTTATTTATCATACTTTGACATTTGAACAATATTTGCAAATTTGCACATTCACCATCCAATGTTGCAAAATATAAATGATCTTTTATCAAGATTATTGCAAATATTTATAATAATTAATATATTTTTTATTATTAAACCAGAAAATCGGTTTTTTGAATCATAAAATATTGTTAATGATGAATTTATTATTATTTATGATACCTCTAATATTCAAGGATATTTCCATAAATCCAGCATCCAGTGTTCTATTTTACCTCAAAATTTTGCGATCATAAATTTGAGGCTGTGATTAGATCAGATCATCATTCTGTCAGCAGCTTTCATTATGACCAAGCGTTTAGAACTGAAATAATTACAGCTTTACAGTAGTCTTATCTTCCTTGTTTTTGCAGTGAAATCTCTATTCTCAGTTGTGTTCCAAAACTGTAAACAGCATGCTGAATTTCTTGCTTTTGAGGTTTCTTTCTTTGTCTGTCTAAATGTAATTCTTTCCAGCATGTGAAATGAACACAAACTCCACGATGGACATGGTTGTTCTTGAAATGTCACTAAAAAGGCTTGCTTCTCTCCGCATGTATGAATGGTGTATGTTTGTGAACACGCGTAAATGACACATCACACACGTTACAGGAACACAATGATGGGTGTAAGCACAGGAATGAACCAGGCCCTCATCAGCAGCAACCCTCTGGCCACAATGCAAGGTTTGTCACAGAGGACGAGAAAAAGAGTATAAAGTAGATAGAGGCAGAAAAATGTTTGATTGATTAAAAGAAATACCATGTAAAATGTGAATCATTCACCATCAAAGGGCCTTTTGCTGGGATGTGTTTGAACAAGACCAGAGGAATGAAAATATCTCACTACATATGCATCACATCTTCATCCTCACTACTTAGATACGTGTGTTTGTCTGTATGTGTGTGTGTGTGTGTGAGAAGAACTGTGTTTGTGCACCTTGTCTGTCTCTTTCAAAAGCACCTGCAATTTCTATGCCCTTGTATTAGTTCTTGAGCTCATTTTCATCTTCATCATTTAAAACCCTTTTCCATCAACACAGTTCTGGAGCAGCCACACAATCTAATGTCATATTAACTAACAACTAACAACTATAAATGTCATATATATACAGTACTGTGCAAAAGTTTTAGGCAGGTGTGAAAAAATGCTGTAAAGTAAGAATGCTTTCAAAAATAAACTTGGTAATAGATTATATTTATCAATTAACAAAATGCAAAGTGAGTAAACAGAAGAAAAATCTAAATCAAATCCATATTTGGTGTGACCACCCTTTACCTTCAAAACAGCATCAATTCTTCAAGGTAAACTTGCACAAAGTCAGGGATTTTGTAGGCATATAGTTAGGTGTATGATTAAACAATTATACCAAACAGGTGCTAATGATCATCAATTCAATATGTAGGTTGAAACACAATCATTAACTGAAACAGAAACAGCTGTGTAGGAGGAATAAAACTGGGTGAGGAACAGCCAAACTCAGCTAACAAGGTGAGGTTGCTGAAGACAGTTTACTGTCAAAAGTCATACACCATGGCAAGACTGAGCACAGCAACAAGACACAAGGTAGTTATACTGCATCAGCAAGGTCTCTCCCAGGCAGAAATTTCAAGGCAGACAGGGGTTTCCAGATGTGCTGTCCAAGCTCTTTTGAAGAAGCACAAAGAAACAGGCAACGTTGAGGACCGTAGACGCAGTGGTCGGCCAAGGAAACTTACTGCAGCAGATGAAAGACACATCATGCTTACTTCCCTTCGCAATCGGAAGATGTCGAGCAGTGCCATTAGCTCAGAATTGGCAGAAAACAGTGGGACCCTGGTACACCCATCTACTGTCCGGAGAAGTCTGGTCAGAAGTGGCCTTCATGGAAGACTTGCGGCCAAAAAGCCATACCTCCGACGTGGAAACAAGGCCAAGCGACTCAGGAACTGGGGTGCAGAAAAATGGCAGCAGGTGCTCTGGACTGATGAGTCAAAATTTGAAATATTTGGCTGTAGCAGAAGGCAGTTTGTTCGCCGAAGGGCTGGAGAGCGGTACACGAATGAGTGTCTGCACGCAACAGTGAAGCATGGTGGAGGTTCCTTGCAAGTTTGGGGCTGCATTTCTGCAAATGGAGTTGGGGATTTGGTCAGAATTAATGGTATCCTCAATGCTGAGAAGTACAGGCAGATACTTATCCATCATGCAATACCATCAGGGAGGCATCTGATTGGCCCCAAATTTATTCTGCAGCATGACAACGACCCCAAACATACAGCGAAAGTCATTAAGAACTATCTTCAGTGTAAAGAAGAACAAGGAGTCCTGGAAGTGATGGTATGGCCCCCACAGAGCCCTGATCTCAACATCATCGAGTCTGTCTGGGATTACATGAAGAGAGAGAAGCAACTGAGGCTGCCTAAATCCACAGAGGAACTGTGGTTAGTTCTCCAAGATGTTTGGGCCAACCTACCTGCCGAGTTCCTTCAAAAACTGTGTGCAAGTGTACCTAGAAGAATTGATGCTGTTTTGAAGGCAAAGGGTGGTCACACCAAATATTGATTTGATGTAGATTTTTCTTCTGTTCACTCACTTTGCATTTTGTTAATTGATAAATATAAACTATTAACATGTCTATTTTTGAAAGCATTCTTACTTTACAGCATTTTTTCACACCTGCCTAAAACTTTTGCACAGTACTGTATATTTAAAGACTGCTTAAAATTCAGCTTTGCCATCACAGGAATAAGTTAAATTTTTAAAAATATATAAATCTTTCCTTGCCATTGACAGAATTTTTCATCATTTATGACACAACGCTTCCCCGTCAGTGATGTAATTTTTACGGCAATCCATGTTTTCAATGTTATACAGTGAATATACGCTGTTATGGATCTTCTGAAAGAGTACAGAATCTCCGGATAAAAACACAGGAAAAGAAGAAGCAGAAACAAGCGATAAAAGCATTGCTTGGGCACATGTTAGCTGACATCAAACATTAAACAGCGTATAAATCAAAACTGCCTAACGTTACCGAATGAAATGTCGACCCAGGAAATCGGTAACAATTTATATTAAGGTCTTTTAACTAGTTGCTTATTAGCATGGATATTACTAGGATATTCGCTGTTTATTTGTACTTATTAAGAACATATTAATGCCTTATTCTGAATGGCCTTTTTCTACATTCTTAATCCTAGCCAATACCTCAACTTAACAACTACCTTACCGACTATTAATAAGCGGTAAATTAGGAGTTTATTGAGGGAAATGTCATAGTTAATAGTTTATATGTGTTCCCTATTCTAAAGTGATACCAAAAAATCTTACCAACCCAAAACTCTTGAACAATACTATACAGATTAATAAAATTACATGAAAGCTGACATAATAACATAAAGGCACTGAATTTAATTACTTTAAATATTAAAATACATTATAAAAAGTAGTAATACTAGTCAATAAGACTGTTGGTTTGTGGGTGGCAAGCACCAGCACCATTTTGGTGGAAAATGGGCATCACGCAGCCATCGTCAGATTTTTGTAAGAGTATAAACATGCAAATATGCCCTGATTGGCTCTTTATTTCCCTTTCATCTTTTTCACAGCTCTAGCTGCCAGTGGTGGCCAGATTCCCATTTCCGCTCTTGAGGGCAGTGGTCAAATGTTTCTGGGTGGAGCTGGAGGTCCAGGAGCTGGACTGCGCCAGTCCCTCTTCCTGAACCGTCCTACTTTACTGCCCCTGGCGAGGAGCGCAGGGATGGGTCTGGTCGGCACCCCCAGGGCTTCTCCGCCTCCTGGCGCCAGAGGCGCAAGCCCAGACTCGTGCTCCATCTCCCCCTGCTCAAGCCCCGCCTCCTTCTGCTCATTAGGCGATGCCTCGCCACCCCATCTGGGCGGAGCTATGGCTGAGTGACGCCCACACCAAGCTGCTGCACTTGAGGGGAGTCAGAGGGACGGAAGAAAGAAGACAAACAAGACTCGCCTTTTCAACCAAAGCCATCTCTCAATCCCTCCATTTCTCTCTTGTGCTCTCTCTCTCATTACGTCTTTAAATGCCAAAAATACAGAGAAATGAGCAGAAGAGAACAGGGATAAGGAGAGAACAGGATAACGGGGGACTGTTTAAACCAAAAAATTGATCTATTCAGCGTGGAGAGGTGGCTTCAACGGAGCTACTTTGAGAATGTACATTTATTCCTTTCTGAATGGAAAAAGACAAACCTACATGAACAGATTTTTTGAGGGCAGGGTCGTGAGCCAAAAGACTTTACGAAGAAACAACAACAAAAAAGGAAAACGGGTGGCAACGAATGGAACAAAGGAAGGACATTTGACAAGTGTCACTGAATGGTAGAAAGAGAAACCAAAAAATAAACACATGGAAGAAGAATGGAAAGACTCACAAAGACAAAAAATGACGAAAAATACCAAAACCAAAATACCAAAAACCAAAACCAAAAAATCGGAGAGAAAAGCTTTACCTAAGACTTTGAAACCTGAATTGTCCAGGATCAGATTAACTCTACAAAACACCAAAAACCTTTTGCTTAATTTTCATTTTTTTTTTTCCATGCACCCCTTACAATGTAAACTCAGTTTTATTTCTTTTAAACTATTTGTAAATGTATTTCTCAATCTACCTCTGCTATCAACTATTTAGATTTACTCATTCTTTTTCATTCCATTTTCACTTTTGATCCGTAACATTTTCATCAGCATTTTTTCCTGTCTAACTTAAGATGGAAAACACAGAACGACTTTAAAGGGATTTTGTCTCCACTTTACACAGTATTACACACAAAGACACACAAACACACACACATACACTGAATTTACTGTGACGCATATCCCGATTCCCTTTCCGTCAGTGATCATCCGCTGGAATCCATGCCTCAAACTTTGACACACTTTTCTTGGATACCAAAGCATTTGTCTGGCCTTTTGCGTCAGCTGAAAAGAGCTCAGACGACAAGACCTCAGACATGTCAAAAAAAAACAAAAAAAACAACATACACCAGGAGAAATTTTAAAAGAAATCCCCCTGAGCCCCCAAACCCCTGCCCTCCATCCTCTCCGGACCCCTCTCCTGTGCCTCGGAAAAAAATGTGTGATAAAAAGGCCAAACGAAGAAAAGGAACGACGGGCAAGAGGAGCAGCGACTGAAGAGGATCCGAGGAAACGTGCAGGGGGAAATCCAACAACCGAGATGCGGAGGGGAGACGCGTAATGTCGCCGCTTTTTTATTTTTCCAACACACGGATTAAACCAAAAATGAAAGCAACCAAACCAAAACCAATGGACTAAAACTAAACTTTACTCAATGGAATGAAACCAAATACTAGGAGTGGACCACAGGAGGACGAGGAGGATGTTTTCTCGCTGACGTGAAAAGACTCGATGTGGCGTTGACCAGAAGATCATTCCTTCACCTCCTCCCTCCTTTCCGTTAAGTCGATGCTTTCACTCTCCTTCCTGGACGGGAGAATATTTATTAACCTCATCGAACTGAACTTCAGAATATATATATATACATATATATTTTGTTTTATTGCTTTTTCCTCTTGGTCTGTCTGTTTATGCTGTATGACTCGTCTCATTGCTTTATATTTTTGGGATAATGGGGTGACGTATTGCCTATTTTCATATTTTGTGTGTTTCGTCATTTTGAATTGATCGTGCCGGGGGGTTTCCCTCATCAGGCGGTTTGAAACAATACTGTGAACATGTAGCTTCCAAGTTTTGCTTCGATTGCGAATGTTGAGAAACGATAAGCCAAAACTGAAGAAATACCAAAAGCGAAAACTTTTTTCTTTTTCGACACCAAATAGCAACCTAACCAATGCACAACGCTTGGAGAAAGACCGTATTGGTGCTAGGTCTCTTCGAGGAGAGATAGGGAGCAAAGAGAGAGACGTGTGTGTGAGTGTGTGAACGTGGAAGCTCATCTCCAGCATGGAAACCAAACCGAAACACGACCGTTAAGCCAACTTAACTTTCGCTCGGCGTGTCGGCCAAACCGTTTTTGACTATGTGATCGTAGGCGCATACAAAAACACGGACAAACGAGAAATGTAGAGGTTGTGGGGGACGGGGTGGGATGGGGTTTAAAAGCAACTGGAGACCCAGTTGACGTTACACTTCTAGAGGGAATGTACCTGTTAGTGCTTTGATAGATTTTGTAGGAAAAAAAATCTATGTTCAACTGCTTACTATTGCTAATGTAAAAAAAAAAAAAAAAGGCTGTGATAAAAATAGTCCTTATGAAATGTTGATGATGATGATGATGATGATGATGACTTGATTTTAGACCAAAAGCTTTAAACTGTCTCTCTTTGATTTTTTTTTTTCCCTCGAAAATTTGTATTTATTGTGTGAGGGGAGGGTGTATCGATGATTTATGTTTCCAACTCTTCATCTTATTTATTGGCTTATTTATGTATTTATAGCATTTTAATTTATCGATTCGGTCTTTGTTTAATCTTCATAAAAACCAAACCGGGGAAAATGTGGGGTCGCTTCAGAAGAATAACCCAGTGTCAATGTTTAACTAATGACAAACTCAAGTTTTTGTAACCAAAACTAACTACTAAAACTGACTGTTGTTTCTGTGGGCACCTTTTCAAAAAATCTGTCCGCCGCTTTCGAGAGATGAAAAGTTTCCAAACTATGTCTCTATAACTTGATGTAATATATAGTTATGGGCTAATTTTAAGCATAACTCTTGTTCCAATTTTTTTTTTTTTTAGATTTTGCTCTTTTTTTTAAATACGTTGGATGAGGGAAAAAGTGAGAGAGATACGCTTCTGCATATACCTCATGTTTGATTAGAAATGCCAAATAGATGGAAAAAAAGCTTTAAGAATTTGACAAAGGGGAGCAGAGGAGATGTTGCTCAGGAGAGGGGTTTTTTAGCGTCGTTTTCGCGTGAGTATAAAGGTTCACAGACTTCCCCAGATTATCTATACAATGTCTGGTTCAAATATCCGGCCCACGATCGGTGTTGAAGAACAGTTGATGGTAGATTTTGTTTTCACATCGGTTTTCTATGTGTACGTTGCTCATGTGATTATTGGTTTTTGTATATATCTCTGTGTGTCGGTGTGTGTGGACGGCTCTGCTGTAGAGGGCCCTGAATGATACCAAAGTTAAACCTCTACCGCGGGGCCTCTCGCATACTAGACGCGCTCAAATGCATGGACGTTCTTGTAGACATGCACACGCAAAACTGTTCTTCAACCATATACAGCAGGAATGTCCACGACTGCATCGTTGTCATTGTGCAGTATGCTCTGTTGTTTTGCATTGCCAAATAGAGGTAAATCTCACATTTAAACGGCATTGTTCTCAGAGTTTTCTTTAACTACATTCAAATTAGAACTCTTTTGACAGTTTACTTGGTTTAAATGAATATAAAATGCAAAGTATTATTTTCCTGCACCTTTTTTTTTCTTCCCCCAACTACTACAGCTTCAATCCAAAGGTCACTGATTAGGTCAACAAAGGAAGATTTTCATGCTAAAACCTCAAGAGTTGAAACCAAAGAGTTCTGCCGTAACATGTTGTCAGGAAACATGCCGATGCTTTTCCTTTTGTTCTCAGAACACATCCCCACTTCTCTTTTTGACATTTGATGTTGATGATGACGATGCTAACTACATCACAATGGTCACTTTCGACTCTGTATCTGCGTTTTTGCGAAGATCCTTTTTTCTCACTGTCGGTGTGTGTCTCGCTCTTACCTCAGAAGCTCTTCATGGAATTTGTAATCCACTCTGGATTTGAATCTGGATTTTGTTCAGAACTGTTGAACTGTCTGTTACTCATCGCTCTCTGTGTGCCTGTTGTATGGGGTGGGAATGGGGTGGGCAAAGACGGGAGGGGGCAAACAGCCAATAAGTGTTAGGATTAAAGTGCAACTTTAGACCAAATATGTGTCCATGCCTGTTTGTTTTCTTCTTTATCTTTCAAAAAGCTTGTGTGTGTACAATTGACTTATTAAAGGTGCAGTAAGTGATTTCTAAGAAACACACCCTTCCCTTCATTGCCCCGTTTCCAAAATGCACAAGCACACAGTGCAATGCAGTGAATTAATTTAATTATACATTGAATTAAATAAACTTCCCCAAGAACGTAAACATACCCCTGGGTCTTGCCTGATCATAACCCTTCTTTTTCCAGTGATATTTCTCTCACCTTTTCTCTTTTGTAATATTTCAGCCACAGTCTTAAAATCTCCCTCTTGATGATTAGGTAAAAGTGTTATGTGGCGCTCTCTCCAATCCACTTTCAACAGCATTTCTCAGAAATTGCTTACTGCACCTTTAAATATTCATGCTCTTTGTAGTTACAGAAACTCATGCACTGGGTTTAGTTTCAATGTCTTGAGGGAACGAGTTACGTGTGCGGTTCTATGAGTTCTGGTTGACTGCCAGAGAAAGTGTTTCACTGAATATTATCTCTCTTGCTCATGCACAGGTTGAGTCTAATAACAACAAAGTCACCATATGACCTGGAATGTCCTTGGGATCTCCCCTATTTAACCCCGTGACACCCAGCAAACCATCTCTACAGAATCTTCTTGCCCTGACTCAAGAGTGATAGGGTGATCTGGCGGTCATCCAGAACTCATAGATCTCATTTTATTTCATTGATACTGACCACCAGAAACATTGCTTCACACAGGATGGCTGATAACAACAAGGTTACGACGAGGCTTCTCCTAACCTTAAACAGAAGTTGAGGGTCCTAACAGACTGCCGTTTCCATAGCAGCAGGTGCCGCTACACTAACTCTGTAGTCTCTGGAGAAGACTCGTGCCGCCCTGATGCTTGATATGATATACAACCGGCTTATTGTCCATCCTGATGAAATTATGGCAGTTCAATAGGGCCAGCCCAAAGTGCTTCAGAACTAATTGCACTGCTTGTAGCTCCAGGGTATTTGTATCTTTTGAGGCTTGCCCGGGTTTCCAGTTACCCTTGATCATCCTGTGTTGCCACACTGCCTCCAACCCCCCAACAAAACCAGCCAATGAAACAAGTGTCCTTGAGATCTATTGTGGTATACCACAGTCTTGGTCTGCCTGAAGGACCTCAGTCGTGCACAGTTTGTGGAATGGCACAACCTCGAGGAACTGATTGAAGCACGAAGGTTGAGTATGGGCTGCACAATGCCATCTTTTTTTACATTGAATAAAATCCATTTAGCTGTGCTGACCACTGTACTGGTTCCATGGCCTCCTTTTCTAGGAGCACGGCTATTTGTTGTGCTAATGCCATTGAACTTTATGGGTCTTTGATGGTGGTCATCTTGACCCCATTGAAAGCATGGTGGAGCTCCTCTTAGGTCTACCAGCTCGACCAAACAGTTGGTCTGGGACTACCAGGAGGTCATGAATTGTCCTCCTATAGGCTTCTGACAGTGTAGACTGTGCCAGACAGACTTGGCGACATGCTTGCGTGGATGTTGATATGAGTCTACCCAATTCTCTTGACATGAATGGGCTGGAGGATTACCCCAGTAGATTGGAAAGACTGAGACAGCCCTAGCATAATATTGGAGAGTGAATTCCCTATACACCCCATGTATGCCATGCCATATGCCTGAATAAGAAGATCGTCCATGCATTAGGTCTCCAATCTTCTACCAGCAAGAGAATGAAGGAGATGATAAATGGATCCACTTTAGGCATCTGAACCAGGCCATAAGAGTCCGCTTCCTGCATTGCTGCCAAGGCCCTGCTTGTGCTGGTTTGATGAGTAAGTGGCTCGGGATTAGCCCAGCACTTCTGTAGCTCCTCAATATAATCTTTGTATGGGGGAATGCTAAGAGCAGACGGTCTTACCGCTCCTCTGAAAAAAGCTCTGGAGGGAACTGCCACTGTAGAGGCAATGTCCAGGCTTAAGTGTTCCAATGCAATCTGGAGGGCTTGTCTCACTACACCCTGATCTGATTCTACTCCTTCCCTTGAACCATGTGCCATGTTCTGGGAGTCATCATGAGAGAACTGAGAGTGGATTTCAGATAAGAATTTCTCTTTTCCTTCCTCACAAAACTGCCTTTGAAAGGCTGTCATAGACAGCACATCCTCCTCAGAAATGGGTAATTCCCTATTGGGATTTTCCATTACCGGTGGTGGTGCCTCACCTGGTTCCAGATTTAGTATTAACGATTTAATCTGGGCAAATTCTGAGGTCAAAACATCCACTCTTTTGGCTAAAGAATCCTTACTGGTGTTTCTTACTGGTGGAGGCACTCACTGCCTCCACCCTTTTACACTTAGATGTCACTTTGCCCTGCCGAGGAAGTGCATCTGTGGTCAAGAGTCCCTCTACTGCAGCTAGGCTGAAAACTTTCTGCTCCCACGATGACATGGTGCTACAGGGGTAGTCGTGGTCTAATGGTGGGAGAGTTGGGCTTGTAACCTGAAGGTTGCTGGTTCGATTCCCATGCTGGCAGGAATTGAAAGTGGTGATTGTGAATGAACAGCACTCGCTCCACCTTCGATACCATGACTAGGTACAGAGCAAGGCACCTAACCCCAAATTGCCTCACTTGTAAGTCATTTTGGATAAAAGTGTCTGCTAAATGATTAAATGTTAAATTCATACAGGCATCATCAGTTCCAAGCCTAAGCAGGATGGACAGCAATCATGTAAATCCATCATTTCAGTAAATACTGCCAAAACGAGAACGACAACACTCTTGAGTGCCGGTATGGGACCAAGTACCAAGTATAAATACAGAGCATCATACAGCACGAAAACACCCATTATAGCATGATGTAAATATATATGCCCAAAATGAATGACACAAACACCTTTCACTGCCACCATAGATTAAGCCACCAGTCTGTAACGAAAAACATTGTATCGTTATTCCAGGAGCGAACACACTCGGATACGGTTCAGCACCACCCTTGGGACTTTTCTACAGAGCGAAACCACCCTCAGATGCCACTCATACATGTTTCGTAAACATTCTTTGGTGCGTATGTAAATAAACTTACTGCACTCTGGTAGCATCTAGAATAAACAGATGAAAATCTCCTAACAAAGTAAAAGTTTGTCTTCAGTCCGCCGCAGCCTCTGGAGGACGCGCTAACGCACGGCTTCAACAAAAATGTTTGTTACGAGGCTTTGAAATGTGGAATCCAAGGTATTATCAATGAACCTTTCAACCTGCAACCTTTGCTCATATGCGAGAAGATTATAGGGACAGTTTGCTGGATGTCACGGGGTTAAATGGGGGAGTTCCCATGACATTCCAGGTCATGTGTTGACTTTGTTGTTATTAGACTTGACGTGTATGAGCAAGAGATATAATATTTAGAGTGAAACAACCCCTCTGGGGGTCAGTCAGAATTAAATAGAATGTGTGAAGTGCGGTAATAGAAGAGTTAAATCAATCAATTTAAGCGGTGAGTTTCCTTACTAAAGTCGTTTGCTTGTTCTGTCTCTTGCACTAGTCCAATAAATGTTTTAAATTTTTTAATTATGCAAACAGAGTTTACATTACAGTGTGAAATCACAAAATGCTGACCTGGAATTTATTATTAACCTAAGGGTCAAACAGAGTGCATCTTGGGAAAACTCAGAATGATGTGAACCTATAGGTAAAATGAACATTATTTTCATATGTGAAAATCCCAATTAAAAAATTATTTAATACAAGATAAGCTAAATCAACAGGATTAGTGCCGTAATGTTGATTACCACAAAAAAAAAAAAAAAAATTTCATGATTTAAAAAAAACAAAACAGATAAAAGTCAAATTTACAGTGTGGCACTTATAATGAAAGTGAATAGGATTGATTTTGGGAGGATTTAAATGCAGAAATGTAAAGCTTAAAATTCTATAAAAGCAATCCACATTTCATAATTTGTCTTTTGCAGATGGGCATAGATTGTAGTGTTGTAGCTGTAAACCTGGTTGAATAATCATTTTACAGTCATTTAGCTTTATTTTGCCATGGTGACTTTATAAAATTACATATAATTTTACTTTAAAAAAAAGTAGTTTTCTTTTTTTACTCATCATGTTGACATACATATTTTTTTGTCTTCTGGCTAAAATATTGAAATTGTTTTTAACAGCTAAAGATTGCCCCCATTCACTTCCAATGTAAGTGCCATGCTTTAACAGATTTTCGTTCTTTTAAAAAAAAGAAAAGAAAAGGAGGGAATTGTGGAAATTATTTTTGTGGAATTCAACATCATATGCTGTCGAATTAGCCTAATTTGTAGAGATTAAGGCCTCAAGGTGAAGGCCTGATGGGCTAATACAATGTTTGCACTGTATAAGTGAACTGTTTTCAGATTTTCTGAGGGAACTAATCATTATTCCTCAGAGCGAGGACTATCCTTCAATAAGTCTGTCTTCAAATTGACCAAAGTCAATTTTATGTTAGCTAAGAAATGGTAGTTATAAAAGAAAACCTTTATGTCACACCTGCCAACTGTCACGCAATGGAAATCCAGGTCCTTGGGAGAAAAACATTAAGTATGGGAATGTAAGGTATTCCCAAACACTTTCAAGTTTTAACACTAACAAGCTGAAGACTGCTGAGGCCGGAGTCTCTAAGAACCACTCTCTTAAAAGCTAGTTATGATGTGTTTTGAAAAGCTGGTCAGGCACCTCTTTTTAACGTCTACAAGCAGTTCTTGACCTCTTTTGCTATGTGACGTCGTTGTGCTGTCACTTCTAAACATATGACACAAATATTTGGACCGTTTGAAATCCTTAACAATCTGTTTACCTTCTACCCGTCTAACTTTAATGAAGCACGTCCTAGTTTTAGAAAAGTAGCCCATCAGAGATGGCAAGTCCACTTGATATAGGCCATGGTAGTATCATATTAGTATCATGGTACTTCGTTGTTTGCTACATTCACCCCATTTCAGAAAATAAAAAGTTTAAACAAACTACCAACACAATCATTTGCATATGGTTTATCTCGTTTCCAACCAGTTTTAAGATGAACAAAAAGCTAACAAAAACATAATTTTCACCACTCTGAGCTGGTACCATCTTCCTGGTATACTTGAACCAGTTAATGGCCAGTAGCAGCGATCTAACATTTTTTGGAACACAGAAACTAGTTTAAACTAGCTTGTTGCTTTAATGTAGTTTAGAAGGTTAGGAAAACAAGGAGTTGAATTCCCACTCGCTTTCTATTGTTCATTCCGTCTTGATTGATTGCAGAGATGTGCAGTACCAAAGTTCACCACTAGATGGACGGCAAACTCCATCTAATTTCACACGACGACCCTCAGTCTCTCAGCAAACGGATTTTACCAGATTACCGGAAGATTTCCGCCTGCAAAACCGACTAAGTGTCTGCGGTGAGAATTCAAATAACCTATTGACTGTTAAATTCCCATTTCGTGACTGAACCCGATGTGATGGGTGAGTTATTTTGAATACATATTTGAATGTTTGCTGTGAGTCTGAATAGTGGTTTGAAGCTGCGGAACAAGTACAAATGTTTTTTAACGTCAGGAAAACTTTTTTTAACCCGCATAGATCCTTAAATTTAAAAGACACATTATTTTATTTAACCTCTATTTTTTTTTACTTCATTACCAATCCATGTCTAATTATATATATAAATATATAATATATAATTAGACATTTATATATATATATATATATATATATATATATATAGTTAAATATGCCTTGTAATGTAGTTAAAGAGCCTGTGAGACACAAAAATAGCCAAATGTTCGATTTTACCTATTTAGCATTTTGTTATAGAATCCTATAGTTACTCAAATGTTAACATGGGTCATATAGGGCCTAGCCTTTGGAGTAAAGTACACCTGAAACCTATGGAATTAGATCTCTGCCAAATTTTTGCGCACGAGATCGTATTTCGAGCTTGCAAAAGGGCCGGCCAATCAGAATTTAGCAGCCTCATCTCTGATTGGTTGGAATTTTGGCACATTGTAACGCTGGTTTGTGTTAAGCGAGCGCGTAGGGCGGGTATCAGGAGTGCGAGCAGCGTCCGCGCACATCCAAATAAACTTCTTTGAAATGCAAAACTGATTTTCGTTCGCTCGAAATATTTTCTTTTTTGCGAGACGAAGATTTTCTCCTCAACTCAGTTCACACACACGCGAAATGCCCTTTTGCACGCTCAAAATATGAAAAATTTGGCAGAGATCCAATTCCATAGAAACCAGACTAATTATACAGAGCTTCCACAAAACGGATGACTTGACTTGTTTTGCAGGCAGCACCAACTATTTGATTACTTTTGTGCATCCCTACTATCTAACTGACAATGTAAGTATACTTGAATAATGTGATAAACTTCTTAAAATCTTAAAAATCTTAATATTGAAGTGTGCTCCGGCAGACATTCACAATGCTCCGATGAGCACATAATGTTGCTCATTTGTATAAAACCAAACAAAAGGGAAGACACGGTAAGATATCTCATTCTGGCTAATTTACTCATCCATGACCTCCGCATTTAAACACAAAGCCAACCGTTCTAACAAACAAGGTCGTTCACAGTCGAGGCCTTGTGTTATACATCAGCTGGCCAAACGTAGGCTGGAGTCGCACTACTTGCAGAGGCAAGAAAACAAAACACAGAAGACATTGACACAATGCATGTCAGCTCACAGTTTACAATGCACAGTCACTCATGCAGAATCCAAAGCTTCATCCACGTTGCACACCGTATTCATATATTATGGAACACTGTATGATATTTTGAAGAAGTTTTTGTTCATATGTTGACTTTCAAATAAACTAAAGGTTTTTCATTTTTTGTGATCTATCACTAAGATGAGTTTGACTGAGTTTCACAGTAAAGGTTACATTTCAATTATACAGTGCACAACAAAAAAGGCCTAAGCTTAAAAGCGTTAAATAGTTAGTCGAATCCTTTGTTCAGTATGCCAAACTGCGACGCAGGCATCACGGTGGCTTGTCATTATAACAGAATTTAATGATTATGTATTATTATCTTGGCTTATATCGTTGTGCGGTTGGAGACTAATGGCCATAGCAACAGACACCGCGAGGTGTTTCTCGACACCCGACAAACGTGATTGAGGTTGGAGCGTTGGCAAGCTGTCGGCACACCACAGTCATCCTGGCACTGGGTACGCAAACACATATTCTCACCCTCTTTCTTTATTTCTCTCCCCCCTCACAAACCGACACAGTGTTCCTCTCGCTGCAACACACACATTTCCTCTGTGTTAAAGGCAGGGCCGAGACTTCATTGCCAGTGAGGTAATGAGGCCACGGTTGCCACACAGTCTGCAGTGTTCGACAGACTCACCCCGGGCACCGTTTCACTCTTTCCGAACCCTGCGCTCCGTCTCACGTTCACTTTTTACTCCATATATCCCGATATTACCCCATCATTACAGATCCCTCTCTATTTTTTCCTCATCCCACTGTCCTTTATTCTTAAATATAACTCTGAGCTTTGTTGCTTTAATATGAAACAAATTTTGGGGCGACTTTGAGGACGTCTCCAACCAAAACAAAGTGTAGATGTCGGTTTGAAATTTTTCACTCCGTGACTATTTTGGGCCAAAAGAAAGATGGAAAGAGAGCACGTTTGTGCACGGGAGGGAGCGAAAGGAGGAGAAGGAAGTCGTGAATAGTGCGAATAGGAGTAGGAAGAGAAAGTTCCTAGCTGAGATACAGGAGACACTGTCAACACACGCATACCGGACCCGATATAAACTGACACCGTTCTGTACATACCAGCGGCCTATAAACATGCGGACGCTTTCGTAGCCACTCGGTGTCCTCTAACACTTAACCTCGCTCATGTTTCTTGCCGCTGGTGCCCCGTGTCTCTGCTCCACAATTTACTTCTGTTCTCACTTTTAATTCCTCTCCCTCATTCCAGCGCTCTCTCTCTCTCGCTCTCACAGGCTTGGCACAGCGCTTGGCATAGTGCCTGAAACGGGTCAAATATAACTCTTGCATTCCTCTCCTTCAGTCTCTTTTCCTCGCTGGCTTATGAGGCCTCACACACACACACACACACACACACACATTCAGACACAGTCGCTCTCTCTCAGGGATTACAGTTGACTTTATTTACACCTAATCAAGTGGTCGGAGGGCACCTGGTTTTACCACTTTTGAAATATTTACTTTAAATAGCTCGAGGGTGCCTGTGTGTACGCGCTGCCTGACGGCGTGTGTATGCATGTGTGTGATATATTAATGCTGCGTTCTCATTGCATTTGCTTACAGGAAAGGGCAAGTCAGCGTCACTAGCGCGGTATAAGTACAGTATATCCACCTGTTTGAAACAAATAAGTTTCATTGTGAAGGGTTAAGGTCTGTGTTTCTCTTTTCATCACTTTCTCGGGCAATTTCACTTCGATTGCTCATACTTGGTGGTAACCCCGAGTATTAAATGTCAGCGCTCACTGCACAGATTTCCATTGAAGGAAGGATGTGAGCCATATCTAGGGATTAGATTTTTCTTTTTTCCATGCAAGTTATGAATTTAATTTATGTGGAAAAATTGGAATATTTGCAAAGACAACTGGCAAATAAGGCAGCGCGTCCCTCGCATGCGTTAGTGAATGATATTGTACATATTGGAGCAATAGTTGTAAATAGAATGAGATTAGGGGAAAAAAAGAATTTAGAACAAACAAATAAAAGCATAAGTTGTAGCCACTGGCAAAGCCACTGTCTCTTTTACTAAATTTAGGCTAAATGTTGTGATTTATTAATGTAAATGTGTTTAGATTGTGGTTTGTCTTCTTACCAAATAAGAAAATATATCCATTTATTATATATTTTATATCATTAATTTTTTTATATCCAACATATTAAAAAGTACATAGTAAATTATCAAGTGTTTTTTTGTTATTGTCTTTATTCTTAAATTTGCGTAAAAATATGTGAATGGTAACCAGGCTATTGACATTTCCACTTTTGGCTTAGCAACCACCTAGCAACCACCTTCTGGGCCTAGCAATGTCCTAGAAACCAAAAACACCATAGTGAGTGCATAACAACACCCTGGCAACCACCCTAGCAAAAGCTTAGCAACCACCTTAAAGGCCTAGTGATGTCTTAGAAACCAAAAACAACATAGGAACTACATAGCAACCTGGGAACCACTCTGAAAACCCTAGCAACCACCTTCACGGCCTGGCAACACCCTGGCAACCACCTTAGCAACAGCTTAGCAATGACCTTAAAGGCCTAGTGATGTCTTAGAAACCAAAAACAACATAGGAACTACATAGCAACCTGGCAACCACTCTTAAAACC
Organism: Zacco platypus; assembly: GCA_038088235.1. NCBI lineage: Eukaryota > Metazoa > Chordata > Actinopteri > Cypriniformes > Xenocyprididae > Zacco > Zacco platypus. Next base: position 5,666,533 of record CM076071.1, on the reverse strand, counting down.
CTAGCAAGCACCTTCACGGCCTAGCAACACCCTGGCAACCACCCTAGCAACAGCTTAGCAACCACTTTAAAGGCCTAGTGATGTCTTAGAAACCAAAAACAACATAGGAACTACATAGCAACCTGGCAACCACTCTGAACACCCTAGCAACTACCTTCACGGCCTAGCAACACCCTGGCAGCCACCCTAGCAACAGCTTAGCAAACACCTTAAAGGCCTAGAGATGTCTTAGAAACCAAAAACAACATAGGAACTACATAGCAACTTGGCAACCACTCTGAACACCCTAGCAAGCACCTTCACGGCCTAGCAACACCCTGGCAACCACCCTAGCAACAGCTTAGCAACCACCTTAAAGGCCTAGTGATGTGTTAGAAACCAAAACAACATAGGAACTAAATAGCAACCTGGCAACCACTCTGAACACCCTAGCAACCACCTTCACGGCCTAGCAACAGCCTGGCAACCACCCTAGCAACAGCTTAGCAACCACCTTAAAGGCCTAGTGATGTCTTAGAAACCAAAAACAACATAGGAACTACATAGCAACCTGGCAACCACTCTAAACACCCTAGCAACCACCTTCACGGCCTAGCAACACCCTGGTAACCACCCTAGCAACAACTTAGCAACCACCTTAAAGGCCTAGTGATGTTTTAGAAACCAAGAACAACATAGGAACTACACAGCAACCTGGCAACCACTCTGAATACCCTAGCAACTACCTTCACGGCCTAGCAACACCCTGGCAACCACCCTAGCAACAGCTTAGCAACCACCTTAAAGGCCTAGTGATGTCTTAGAAACCAAAAACAACATAGGAACTACATAGCAACCTGGCAACCACTCTGAACACCCTAGCAAGCACCTTCACGGCCTAGCAACACCCTGGCAACCACTCTGAACACCATAGCAACAGCTCTGAACATCTTAGCATTGTGTTGTTTTGCATATGCATGCAACAACCCCATAAATTGCTTTCCCTACCTCGTTACTTTCACCCCATCATCCCTCGTATACATCTATCTGCTCTTCCCCAAAGTGAAAGTGTGGTAATCCTATTAGAAATGTGTGAATACCAGCTGGGACAAGGAGAAGCAAAGAGTGAGGGGACACTGAACAGAATGAGAGGGAGAGTTTATGTGTACTTGAAAGAGAAAACATGGACGTCAATTTGCATGGTCCTCATCAAGAATCCCTTTGAGATATACGTGTGCTTTTGAACAGGAGATATTGTCTTTGGGATTGCAGCACTATAAAATCTGTCTCTGAAGTTGTGTGTAGAGTCAAAGGTGTTTGTTATGAGGTTAGTGTGGCAGACAGCGGAGAGACAGGCCAAATGTGTTTCCTGAAGAGTTCAAGCGCCAAGAAAATAAACAAGTCTTTTGATCACAAAGAGTCTATTCACACGCTCCTTTACACGCACACACAGAGATGTATACATAAACTCTCGCTCTTTTTTCCCTTTCCCCTGATGCCCTTCCCCCTTCATTTTTGGGCTGCTGCTTTTACCCCTCGCACTTTTAGCATTTAAGCCCCACCCCTTCCTTTCTCTCTCTCTCTCTCTTTCCTAATCCCCAATTCCCTTGAGAATTCCTCCCTATTGGTCCCACAGCACTTCTATATCTCTCTCTTCCTCTTTTTTCTCTCTCTCTGAGCTGGGAAGGCTGGAAGATGGGACCTTGGATGCCGTAGTTTTTTCTGTATTTTTGAAAACCTGGTGAGAAAAATAAAAAGGTATATCAAGCTGTTGACCTTGACACCTTTAAACACCTTCATAACACCAATTACACACATACACACACACACACATACGTAAGAACCTTCCATCATTGGTGCACAAAGCTCCCTTTGTGCATTTTGAGTGTGTGTGTGTGTGTTTGGATTCTGCATGCATATGTGGATGTGTATATTGGGCCCCCTTCACGGGGTCAGTGGGGGGTATTTACTACTAGAACTATAGCAATGTTTGGGAGATGACTAAAAGAGAGGACACTTTTGCTCACAGAACACCAATTTCATTATCGTTAGATTTCCTTCATCAGAGCTCACTAGAAACATTCCCCTCCGCCCCCATTCTGTCTTTCTCAACAGGCTTCCATTTTTTTTGCGTGGTAAACCTGGCTGCAACATACATACGTTGCTTTGATCAGTCCTACATGAAGTTTTAATGACCGCTCATTAATCAGTACTTTTAGCTGTCAGTGATTAATCTTCCTCATTCATTCTGAATACTCGGTCGTGTGATCATTGGCCTCAAATGTGTGGGAGATGGGAAGCTAATTGCAGTGATTGTGGGTTTTGTGTAGACTTGTCAGCGGGTGAGAAGTTGAAGTAAAGGACAACAGGCTGAAGAAACACTTTGATTTGTTATGACATCTATTTTGTCTCTATACGACAAGTAAATACATTCAACATGACTGGAATTAGTAGTGTGCCATAAGTATGTGGGCGTTGATAGGAGTAAAAAAAAATGGTAGTGTTTGAATTTAATGGTTGTCGAATAATTGAAAGTGTTATCTTGAGTTCTGAGATTAAAATAGATTAAAGTACAAACACAAGTTTGTGTCCAAAATGCTCTCAATTCCCTATACAGTTGCACATATTGGCTGCATTCGAAATCGCATACTATATGTAGGTAAAATCATTGCAGTATGTCACAAAAAGAAGTATGTTTTAATTCACAGTACTCATAAAATATTGAGCAAAAAGTATCTAGATGACCTACTACTCGAGATTCTCAAGCGAGCATACGATAGTCACTTTACTATCGCATGAAGCCGCGGGAGAGGATTTAGGGTTGGGGAGTAACGAAATACAAGTAACTTAGTTACGTATTTAAAATACAAAATTTGAGTAACTGTATTTCATTACAGTTACATTTTAAATGAGTGGTAATCAGATTACAGTTACATCTGAAAAGTGTTTTAGATTACCAAAGTGATTACTTTGAATTTTAATGTCATTTAAACAGCAATTGGTGATTCTCTGACTCTGACAGTCTGAAAAAGTGGAGTTAAGTTTCATGTTTTTGACTGTTTTCATGTTTTGTGACAGTTGTTTGAGAGTCATTTTATAATTGTAAAAAAGGTCACTGCAACTTTTTCTCACAATTAGTTTTTTTCCCTCACAATTGTGAGTTTGCATTTCACAATTCTGACGTCTTTTTCTCAGAATTGCAGATTTAAACTCACAATTGCAAGTTATAAAGTCAGAATTGGGAGATAAACTTGCAATACTGACTTTTTTTCTTGCAATTATGAATTTAGTATGTGAGTTTATACCTCATAACTCTGACTTTTCTCAATAATGTGAGTTTATATCTCATAATTCTGACTTTTCTCAATATTGTGAGTTTATCATAATTTTGACTTTTCTCAATATTGCAACTTTATATCACACAATTCTGATGGAAAAAGTCAGAATTGTGAGATAAAAACTTGCAATTACCTTTTTTGTGTTTGTTCCACACTTATTAGTATTCCAAAGTATTCTAAAGTATTTAGATTAGGTTACTAAACTTGAGTAATGTAACGAAATACGTTACAAATTACTTTCTAAAGCATTTGAAATCTGTAGTGAAATACATTTTAAAAGTTTCCTACCCAGCCCTGGATTTGTGAATGTGGCGCGACGCAACTGACACTGGTAGGTCATGTGATAAGGGCAACATGGCGAATTTAGTATGACCAGATTACATTCATACTATGAACATACGTTTTTAGCTGTCACAAAGTAATTACTTAAAAAAAGTAAGAGAGTATGCGATTTCAGACACAGCCATTGTGTATTCTTTGTATAATGTACACCCAATATATACTAGTTGATGCTACACAATAAAATGCTGGGTTGTTATAAAACATATTTAGGTTAAATATGAACAAACCCAGCCATTGGTTTAAATTTTTAAATTGAGTTTTTAAACCTAACAATTCATATTTGACCCAAACATGGGTTGAAACAACAGCATTTTTAATGTACATTAACTGGTTCTGATATTTAACTTTTATGAGTCATCAGTTGATTAAAGAAACACATCTACAATGAATGTTTTTGGTTTTTTTGCCATCATCTCAGATTAATGCAATGCGTTTCATCTTTCTTGACTAATGCTGCATTTTCAGTTCAGTTATTTTTGTTCACTTATTTCTTATTTAGTGAACTACACTACTGTTCAAAAGTTTGGCGTCGGTAAGAAGTCTCTTATGCTCACCAAGGCCACATTTATTTTATTAAAAATTGATTTAAAAATTAATATTGTGAAATATTATCACAATTTATGTTTTAAAATGTCATTTATTCCTGCGATGCAAAGTTGAATTTTCAGCATCATTACTCCAGTCTTCAGTGCCACATCATTCTGCTCAATAAACATTTTTTACTATTATCAATGTTGAAAACAGTTGTGCTGCTTGTCCTTTTTCAGGATTTTTTAATAAATAGAATGTTTTACCAAAAAAAAAAAAACATTTTAATAAATAGAATTTCTTGTGCAATTTTACTGTCAATTCTGATCAATTTCATGTGTCCTTGATGAACATTAATTTCATTCAAAGCAGTAAAATTCACATAACACTCACTATATATGAAACAGTGACTCGGTGAATGAGCGATTTCGGACAGGGCAGCGGTGATTCGGTCCCTTTCTCATCTTTACATGACCATGTGCGAGTCAGCGTTCAGATTGGGGAACGCGCAAACGTTAAATCGCTCTGTGCATCTGAGAATACCGTGGAAAAAACAGCACATAAATTACCTCTTTCTTCTCCCTACGAATCCATTTTGGAGTAATCTTTATGACGTACTTACACTGCTATGTCCTTCCATCGCTTTGATATTCTTGGATTCCCAAAAAAGGGTTATTTCTGTAGGCGCATGGTTATGGTTTTCATTAAGTTATAACAATATGTGAATTGCCCATTAGTGCTGCACTAAAGAAGCACTAGAGTTCATCCTGTGCCGTGTACCAGTTTGCATGTTCCCAAGGCCCATTTGCTTCGAGGATGACTCCTCTTTTTCTCTCCATCTCTTTTTTTTCTCATCTCTGTCTCTCCCCCTCTCTTTCTCTCCTGCGCGTCTGTCTGTCATTCTGATTAGAGACGGCGGGGTCGTGCCACAAAGGAGAGGAGTGAAAGAAAACATCTCCAAACGAGGCCACAAACCAGATCTCTTGTCTCTTTCTCTGTCTCGCTCGTTTTAAGTCATTTGCTTACGCGCCAGCAAATGGCTGTATTCAGTGTTTTACACCCTGAGCCTTCTTCAAATTAACATCAATTACTGGCTGATGTCACTTTTCCCCTCAAATGTTAATTAGAGTCTAATGATGGAGGGCCAGCATTATGTGTGAAATGTATCATGGCTAATGAAAGACAAATGTTGCTTTGCATTTATGTTACCATCGCTTTCATTTATGGTTTTGGAGTCGGGCTTTTCTAAGTATTCGGAAGTCCCCAGAGATACGGTTCGCACACGAGAAGTCAAGGCCTGGCCTGTGTGCGTGTGCTCGCGAGTAGCATTAACGCCGAACTGGTAATTTAGCACTTACGTGCAAATGCTTTACAAATGTCATCTACTACCCTTGAGTTTCCACTGACAACTGCTCTGGCTCTGACAGTGAGAAAGGGAGGCGGTGGAGGAAAAGAATGAGAGATAAGGAAAAGAGAAGGCCACCTACAGACTCACATTCGTTTCTCACTCCAGCCCACATTTAGCACTCTCAATAACAATTGCGTTTTTCTGAGTAAACAACCTTGAAGAACATTCTGTCGTGTTCGATCCATATGCTATGACACCGTGACACTTTGCTTCTCACAAATAAGCTACAATTTCAACCACTGATGGATCCGTGCCCTTTTCTGCAAAAGGTTGTTGTTCTCTCTATATTTATTGCCAATAGCTTATATTTATGGCTTGTAAGCTGATCTTCGCTGCCAACAATGCTGGTTGTCTGTTACTTTTTTCAACAAATTCATCATGGAACCATTCAACTCTTTTTTTTTTTAATGAAAAAACCTCTGAGCTGCTCTTTATCACACAATGTGAATTGTCAAGCTTAAAGGCCCACTGAAGTGCCTTGGTACGTGCGGCACTATTCAATGTGTTGATGTAATTTCCACTGTAACAGGAAGACAGGGTGTAACATATCGAACAGCTCCTCCCCTTTTTTAAAATAGCCAGTAGCGTTTCGTTTATATCACAGCTCGGCCAGAGCCGTTGAGCTCAGTAAAGCCGCAGTTTAATCTATAATCTCTAACTCCTGCAAATCTCCATATCAATTTAAAAAATATATAGGATAAATTTATTAATGAATAAATAATAATTATTTAAAAATTAAAGATTTAAAGGTATTTAAGGGAATATCGAAATAAGTTCCTGGTCTATTGTAATTGACTCTTCGCAAAGACCCGCCCTCTTTAGTTACTGTTGCTATTGTGTGTTATAAAGTTGCAATTGTGAATTATAAAGTCAGAATTATGAGATATAAACTCGCAATATTGAGAAAAGTCAGAATTATGAGATATAAACTCGCAATATTGAGAAAAGTCCGAATTATGAGATATAAACTCACATACTAAATTCACAATTGCAAGAAAAAAAAGTCAGTATTGCAAGTTTATATCTCCCAATTCTGACTTTATAACTTGCAATTGTGAGTTTAAATCTCGCAATTCTGAGAAAAAGAAGTCAGAATTGTGAAATGCAAACTCACAATTGTGAGGGGAAAACAAACAAATTGTGAGAAAAAGTTGCAGTGACCTTTTTTACAATTATAAAATGACTCTCAAACAACAATCACAAAACATGAAAACAGTCGTGGATCATCAGGTCATGACAGTTAAGTTGACAGTTGGGCAATTTTTTTTTAATAAATTCAGTCATTTTGTCTTGTTCAGGACAGTACTAAATAAAAATAACAACATTTTTATGATCCCTCTTAAAAGTATTAAAATGTTGATGAAACTTAACTCCACTTTTTCAGACTGTCAGAGTCAGAGAATCACCAATTCCTGTTTAAATAACATTAAAATTCAAAGTAATCACTTTGGTAATCTAAAATACTTTTCAGATGTAACTGTAATCTGATTACCACCCATTTAAAATGTAACTGTAATGAAATACACTTACTCAAATTTTGTATTTTAAATACGTAACTAAGTTACTTGTATTTCGTTACTCCCCAACCCTGCTCATAACATAGTATTAACTACTTTATGGTGCTTGAACGCCAACAAATGTTCAAAACAGAGCAGCTCAAATACTCTGCTAAACTTCTCCAACAGAGTTCCACTGAAGAAAGAAAGACATTAGTGTTTGGAACCAGGCCGACATGACGATGAGAAGACAAACTATTATTCACTAAGTGACACAACAACCCTGAATACAAAAGCTCATTTTTTGTAGTCAACTTTGAGGAACGTGAGACCACCACTGACGACAGCTTTTATTGATTTTCTGTGGGACAACAACGTGTCATCATCAGCAGCACCTCTCTATGCTAGCCGAGATCGGACGGCGTTGGCGGTCTCCGCAGCAACGCCGCAGTGACGCCAGTCTCGACACAAACGGCGAGTGGGCGTGGCTACGCTCGTTCTCCGCCCCTACCTCCCCCGCTCCGCGTGGGCGGCCCCGTGTGGCTGGAAGAACGAAACACGACACCCCGATAGAAGAAGAGGAGGAGGAGGGAGGGGGCAGACGGGAGAGAGAGTTGCACGGAGTGAGTGGAAAAAGAAAAAGTCCGTGGAAAGAGAGGGAGAAAAGTGGATCGGGCATTTCTGCCTTTTCGTTTGTTTTGATTTTGCCTCGTGTTTCAACGTGAAGGCTCGAATATGCAACTTCGAAGCGTATATGAAGTAATCAGGAGTTCAGCGCGGACACGGACCTCCTCTATCGGCACGACGCGCTCCGATATCTGACCGTAAAAGAGCGAGTGTGTCCGGCCACAAGGCAACAACGTCCTCCACGTTGGGGAGGAAAAACAAAACACGAAAACTGCAAACAAACCGGGGGAGGACGAGTGAAGGGGCTGGATTTGAGGAGGAAAAGTTTACAGAGGAGTTTTGTGTGCGATCCTGAGCTCACCGAGAGGAAGAAGTTCATTTCATCTCTCTCTCTCTCTCTCTCTTTCTCACTCTCTCTCTTTCTCAGTTAGCACGACTGCTAACGAAGCGGCTAAACTCTCCAACATGAAGACCCCGGGCGATACGGGTGAGTTTCCCCACACAACAACAACAACAGATCGAGTTAATCCAACTTTAGATAGCTGTAGTGAGAAAATCAAGAGGCTAAAACGTATTTTATTGAGTTTTGAGTTGTTTTAGGTGAGTTTCTCTCTGCTTATGCATCCCGCTAATTCTCATTAGATTAGGTGATGTGTTTGTAATATTCGTGCTTGATTTAAGATTAATGTCGGACAAAGTGTTAAAAGTCCCAGAATGCGATAGTTTCGAAAGGCTTGTAAAGCTGAAAGTAAGATCAGCTAGTTGACAAAGTTAGTTTTAATGAGGTTTGAATCAGTCTGTTTTTGTGTAGGCTATACTGATATTGTAGAACATTTACAGTTTTTTTACAGTCTTGCTGTCATTCTTTTTTTTCTATTTTTTTTTTTGTTTACCTGAAAAAGTTCGCGTATAGGGATTAAAATCGATATTTGTGAACACAAGAGTTTTCACAACTCTCTCAAACCGTCCCGTCTTCGACAGTCCTAGCAGTTTTATATATGATTGACGTGATAAACTCGCTTCCAGGTGCTTTAAGCTTCATTAGAAGATGTAAATGTGTGTAAAACGGCTTTATAGCCGCTTGTGTTGATCCAGTAGGGCATCCACCATTTGCGAGCAACTTTCAGCCATTTGGCCCTGAGAAAGTGGCATCCCATCACAGCGCCTCTCTGTGTGTGCTGGAGGATTTTACACAAGATATTTCACATTTCGGCTTTCTTTGTGTTTACTGTTGTGTTTTGCTCATCTGTAAAGTGTAAAGTTAAACGTCACGTGAATGATTTATTCGGCTCCAGGTTGTTAAATAAGTCCTGCTTTTCTTTGTTTACTTTGTGTGGAGGCTGACAATTACTTTTTACTTGCATGATCTGGTGGTTTGAAAAGCTAAAAATCTGTAACCCTTAAGTAGACAGAAACATAATACACTTTTACTTTAGTTTTTACACTATGTAATTGGGATATAAGTTAAAGATTTCAGCTCAAGTTACTGCTAGATAAAAATATTGAGTTGGTGCCAGTTTTTATACCAACTTCTTTGAGTAGCTGTAATGCCCCCCTTGTTCATCGATTATCTTAAAACTGTAGAATAAAACCAGTTGTGATATAGCCTTACAACCACTTGATTCATAATAATCTGATTGTATGGAATAATGCTGCCAGTTCAGTCTCTGTTGGGTGTCTGAGCTCCACCAACGCTGAAGTCGTGGTCTTATGCATTAAACCATTAGCTAATTCTTCCATTCGTCCTCCCCCTCATTTGGTCTGCAGTATAAAGTAACCCTTCTTATGGTATGGTAGAAGTTTTCCATGTTGTGTGTCGTGTCTGGGACGCGAGTCTGCGTTTTCGTGTAGGCGTGCAGAGGTGGGGTTCTGTGCACGCTTACTAACTCATGTCAACTCCAAACACGTTGGGATTTTAAGGGTAACAGAAAGTACCTAATCTTGGTGGTTTTCGTTAAACCAGGGCGTTCCAGTTCCTGTTAGTGTATCGATTCGTGGGTAAATATTCCCAACGTGTAGGTCAGGTATGTACGTGAATTCATTTTGACCATAACCCAACCCTTTAGTTTAAGACTGAACAGTACTGGTAAAAGAGTTTGAACAAACGGAAATGAGGAGTCTTTGTACCATATCGAATTGTTCCTTTTAGGCGAGGTGTTCCCCGCCCAGGTCACCTAGGCTTTGTGTTGGAGCGATGAGATCGGCCCCTTTCTTTTGAATAGCTACTTTGCCACCCGAGGGATTAAAGAGTCACCTAAACCAGCTATTTTACCTGCCGGTTAATAGTATTGTCATGGTATGAAGTCACTGCCATACTGCTTTGATCACGTTTGAGATTTTTTTAGACCGTTATTTTAGTATTTTCTGCAACATATTTGGGCCTAGATCACAGAAAAACAGCTTACATTGTATATAAACGTCTGCTGTTAAAGACTCTGACTTGGGTTTATGCAAAAAGATACACCGTTGCATCAGTTGATTGCACTTTGGCACTCTGTTTGGCATCAACTCTTGCCCAGCTAAGCATGATATCTGTCTGTCTGCCTTGTAGGCCAATAAGTGGCCTATTTTTGGTGCCTTTTTCCAATTGCGTTATTCATTATATCAACAGTTTGCCACATGTGGGTCTCACATCTGGAACCGGGCTCTCTGTTGTCTCTTCCAGCGTATGAAGTTTAAGGGACCCACATGGGCAATTAGCCAGCGCTTTGGGAGGGTGGCGGTGGGTGCCATTATTATTTTTTTTCAAAGGAGGGTCTGGGTCAGGGTGGGCTGAGCGTAGGTGTGGGTGTATAATTTCTCTTTCGCTGCAAGGTATGATTCACTACTCCATTGGCAGGAACGTGCCATGGGTGTTTCTTTTTTCTGTGAGGCACTATTTGGATGTTTTTGCATATAGTTTTTTGCTCTTTTTACCCTCTTTGTGTAAAGATAAGTATGTAGCAGTTAATGCTGTACTAAAGTCATCCCAAACCCTTTAGTTTGTAAATACAGCTTTTCCATAACAAATATTTTAGTACGGAGGAACCTTTTGTTTTAAATGTTTGGACATGAGGTTCTTCGCAGACAACTAGTCTTGCTTTTTAAGTTAACATATCATGTAATCAGGCTTGCTTGCTTACTTGTATGATTTAGACTGTCTAGAGTCACTCAGGAAGTCTGTATGCGATTGGTTGGTGTGTTTTATGTGGCTCAGCAGATTGGCTGTGTTTCCTGGCCTGTTTTTTTTCCTGGAAACACGTATAGACAAACATCTAACCAGAGCAGTGTGACTATAGGTTTAGCTCTGCACAGTGAGACTCGTATACTATGGTTAGACCGATAGTGACATGTTACTTTATCCCTTTAATATTGATCTGCCGTTTCAGAATATTTAGAGAATTATCCTAGCAGAGGTGCAGTGTGGATATCAACTGCCAGATGATTTGGGGCTTTCTCATTGCATCTGTAGACTTTTTTCCCCCCATTAAATGGACCCAAGAGTTACTATTTTTCCATTCGCATAAGAGTGACTTCTACCAGTGCTAAAGTTAGTTTAAATACAAACCTGCTTAAAGGGTTAGTTCACCCCAAAAATATATTTTTTTTTAATTACTCGCCCTCATGTTGTTCTAAACCCATACGATCTTCATTCATCTTCAGAACACAGATGAAGATATTTCTGATGAAATCCATGAGTTGTGTTTTTTTTTAATCCTCAATAGAAAGCAACAAAATCCAGAAAAGTAAATCAAAAATATCTTCATTTGTGTTCTGAAGATGATCTTACGGGTGTAGAACAACATGAGGGTGATTAATAAATGACAGAAATTTTATTTTTTGGGTGAACTAACCTTTTAAAATATACACAGTTTTTTATAGTAGGAAAGCTTGTCATAGGAAATCCCGTTAGGTTTATCCAAGGCATTTTCTGCCATCGAAAGATGGATCCAATCACTGTGACCTGAATAATGTCTCATCTTAGTTCAAAAGGGCTGGATATATCTCTTCCTTTTTATCTCTTTAGAGTCGGTCTCGTTTGCTTTCCTGTCTGTAGTCTCAGATCAATAGCTTTTCAGGGTTGGATCTTATGATGAGCAATACGGTTTGTAACGGTCTGCCTAGCTCATACGACTTCCTCGCTTTCTTTGTTTCCGTGTTCAAGTGGTGTAAAGTTCAGGTGGCGCTGTGTCATCTAATACCTTTCTTTAATCTGCATTTCAAAACTCAGGTGCCCATGTTTCTAATGCGGTGCAGCTGGATCTTTGTGCCAAGCAGGTTGCTAACCGAGGTTTGAGCTCAACCGACTTGTGGAGTGTTGTGTCTAGTGGCGACCACGGTTTGGTGGGAACTCTGAGGTTTTGTCGAGACTGCGGCTGACAGTTTTCCCCCCGTATGTGTTTGTCTGTGTGAGCGTGTGGCTTTGGCCGTCCTCTTGGTGTGTGTGTGTGTGTGGTCACGCTCGTGTAACAATTTGTGAGTTTGCGATGTGTATACTTTCCCTGACATTTTCAAGAGCGTTCCCCTTTGGAGTTTGTGCCCAGGCGTATGGTGAGGAAAGTTGTGAAGTGTTAGAGAGCATTCAGAAGTTTATTTTCAGTCTTGAACTATCTGAAAAGGAAGAAGAGGGCAAAAAATAAATTGCTGGGTTACTAGATTGGGAAAGTTTTTTGATGTCAGAAAATGCCACATAGGGTTTGTGTCACATTATATTGCACACTACAGACAAACAAACTTTGGCAAATAATCAAAGACATTTGTGAAATCTCTCTCTCGTGAATTATTACAAAATCCTATTTATTGTAGCAAATAGGGTTCAGTGGATATATTAAGGGTCCGCTGAAAGACATCTGCTTTCAAAAACTCCCATGTGTATCTTTAAGCATTCAGTGAGCAGCATCAACAATGTCTATCTAGCTTTTGAAGCGTTGATCATTGTAGCCAATCACAGACCTATCTGTTGAGCGCCCGAACACAATGGCCAATCAGAGGTTTTTAAGAATAAGAATTTTTTGTGTGTGTGTGTATGGGTCATGCTGGAACGACTTGTCATCCAACAAATTCGTTTTGGTGCTTTTTTTGTACTTCTGTTGATATACGTTAGCTGTTTGACGGTTTGCGCTGTAAAACTTTTTAAATTCTGGATCTTTAATACAACATGCAAAAGCCATAGACATCCAGGCAGACATTTTATCTGTTACATTTTTGCATAGTTTTGAGCTTCTTGTGCAGTGAGTTTTGAATTAATACAGCATGTCAAGATGAAGATGGCCTCAGATTCTGACATGGTATTAAAATCTGTTCTACTTCAGTATGTCAAGATATAAAAAAGTAATTTTTTTTTCGGTCGTGCTCAGTTCATCGGTTCTCCTGGATTGTTTTATGCAGTGCACATGTATCTGATAGAATGATTCAATCAGAACCTAAAGTTTTTGTGCCGGATTGATCAGTTTATGGTTTTCTTTTAAAAAGCTGTTTCTTCATAGTTTGTAGTGAGCTACATTTTCCAAAATTCCAGCTTGTAGTTTGGTCACAGTTTCAAAGTAGCTTCCACAAACCAGTTTTTGTGTTTTTATTTTGAGCTGTACTGAATTAGTTTTTTCAAATTTTGTATGTATTATTTTTTTCACAAATATAAATCAGTGGTTTTGTGACAATGGTGCACCCCTTTCCCGTAATATGGTTGTAATGAAGACAAGAAGTCACGGTTGAAGTGTGGGTTTTGTGTGTGTATGTATGTGCAGCACATAGTTTATTAGTGGGGCCCAGACCCCCCACATTCCAATTTAATGGCTGCTGTCTGTGTTGCATTACATACACACACACACACACACACACACACACACGCCAGCCTACGCTCAAGGAGGAGGCACACACACGTTCCTAATTCTCACAGTTGCGCGCTCTCTCCGTCTCTTGAGCTGCCATCTTTGTGGTGACGCCACTTTGACTCGCTCCCACTTTTATTTTTATGCAACCAATTTATTTTTGCAGGCAGGATCCAGTGCTGGTGCAGTATGGCTGGGAATAGAGAGAGAGGAAGAGAGAGACAGTGATCATGATTGATACTACATAGGGGTCATGTAGGTTGAATCTGGGCTCCTGATCTGAGTCATGGAGGTCTGTGTGGAGGAAAGACTGCTTTCAGAACCTGTCAGTGGGTTTCTGATTCCGTGTAGGCCACTGAATGCGGCAGTGGAACTTTCAGCCACTTTTGCAGAACAGTGGAAATTGAAGTATTAAAAGACAAAATTATTTGCGAAATGAACGTTTTCAGTGGGATTCTGAAGTCTCGTGGCACTTAGGTGATTTCCAGACCCTTTAACCATGTGGTTTCAAGTAGAACGACCTATAAAGTCGTGCCGGCCTCAATGGGACATTTAGCCTAATTCTAACTTTGTCGAGAGCTGGTGGCTGTGACTGACATGTGGCCATGCATAGTTTGCGGAGGCCTGATGTCTGTGCGCTAATGGAAAGCTTGTAAATGAAAGGCCCATTAGCAGCGAGGGAAAGGATTGGCGAGGGTTTTTGGTGCTGCAGTCTTGGCCCAGGGTGGGAGAGAAAACAAGGAGCGACCGTGGAGACGGCGTTCTAATCCCACAGCTGGAGCCACGCCGTGTGCCGCCAGCGACTGTGTGTGTGCATGTGCGTTCGTCTTTGGAGGAAAATGAAAGTGAAGACCGAGTCTAGAGACCTAACCACAACACAGAACTTGAAAAGAGGCAATCTATTGACTTCTCGTTCTCTGCCCCACACCGCCACCTCTTTTTCCACTCCATCATGTGCTTGATCTCTTTTGTGATCTTACGTTCTTGCTCGTTCTTAATTCCAGATGGGTGGTATCGGCATCGAATGCACAATGCTCTACAGTCATTGTTGTACTCTTCGAAATGGTGTCTAGGAAACTACGTAATACTACACACTGATATGGAGGTGGAAAGTGGAATTCAAGTCAACATGAAATCACAATTGACTCTCATTTACTTTCTAAATACGCACTGATGTCTTTAATGTGTACTTTGTGTTCATCTGTACACTTGTACACTCCAACCCTGGTGACGTTCGAATGATATATACCAAAGACATGTAAACAGGACATGATGTCACAAGATGCAACCCTAAAAAGGACAGAATGCTCAAGCATACCTGTTTTTTCTCATCATAGTCCATTTATAGTTAGGTACAGGCACCAGAACCGGAGGGATTCCTGCCGCTGTTTTGACTCCTTTACACATTTTATAAGCTCTTCACAAGTTCTCAGCTGGTCAAAATACTGTCATATGTAGGCTATGCACATACACCAAGTGCATTTAGCCCCGCAAACAGCATTGTTTTGGATGCTCGATAAGTTCCGTCACAAAATATACATCATAAAAGCCGACAATTCAGGTTTTGAACGAATCCCTATTGGGGGTGGAACTCTCATGTCATGATTCGATACATATTACGATACTGAACTCACAATACGATATTATTGCGATACTTCAAGACAAATGGTAAAAGGATAACAAAAAATGTATTGTAGATTTAAAATGCTAAATTTGGTATTACAGTGGAAATGAATAGGTTTGGACTTGGTGCTGCCAACCCAATGCACATGACAATGGTGACACTAAAATCAAAATATTCATGATTCTAATGCTGAAACACAGATTTATTTTAGATGAATATGTTTGCACTCTGTCACTGACTAGATATATTTAAAATAATGTTGGCTACTTTTTCCTGGTAACAAGACATTTGGCCTTATCAGGACCCACAAATTGCGATATAGCAATATACTATGACACTATATCAGGGCTGCACAATTTAATGCGCAGCTTGTCAGAGCTGTACGGCTCTGTGTTCGGTAGTAAATGCTTCTCCATCTGAAAGCCAGAGGGTGCTCAAAATGCGAAGAATCTCAAAATATGCCTTGTGGCAGAAGATAAAACGTGTCATTTCGCTGTAGCTGAATAAACAGAAGATTGAAATGCTTTGATTACATGTAAGAAGCCACATCACCTCACAGAAGGATGCTCAACTGTCGTCATGAAGTTAGTTTGAAGTAAAAACGTGATTAAATGTTGTCTTTTGTTGGACAAGATGTTAATAAATACTTCTCATGTCCGGAAAGATGTTTGACGCACGTTGTTTTTCAAATGTACATTATAAGCGACTCAAACTCCCAGTGCTTTCAGATGGATTAGCATTTGGAGCCGTATTTCATTGACAAGCTGCATATAAAAACTAAACGCACTAAGAATCGCGTTTAAGCGACAATCGCATTCAAATTCAATGTTATCTTTCGTATTGTGTGATTATATCATGCTGCCTTACTATATATTGTTACACCCCTAAACCCTATGCCTTACGGATTGGTGTTGAAAATGCCAATGTGAGCACTAAATGGACCAGGACTAAATGTTTTTGTTTTTTTTGGGGTCCAGACAAACCAAGCGAACCGAACTACTAGTGTGAACACACCCTTAGAGTTGATAATCAATTTATCATGCTGTTCTTCAGCTTTTTTGACAGTTCACACAATAAAACCATTGTGTAAAAATTTACATGATTCTTCTTTCAACAGACATCTTTGGTCATTGAAATTTCCATTTAAGCATTGCATTTTTAAGATGGTTTATAGCATTAAAAACTTGAATTAAAACAGCCCAAAATGGTTCTAGTGCCCTTACGTAACTTTTTGAATATTGTTGAATATTTAAGTAAAATGAGAATACAATGTTTTAAAGATAAGTCATAGTCGTTGCCTGCTGTGGTCGTTAATGGGGGAGGTTGAACACACCAAACGTTGCCTCCAGGGTCCCCATGGAGACATTCAGACACCTAGTCTCCTGTCTGCCACACTCTCACACTCGTTCACTTTTCTTTAGACATTCCACAACACACACACACTCTTCTCAGCCAGGTCACACACATACAATCTAGAGAATCACCTGGGGCCCAGATGACTGTCTCCTAGCCAGCCTTTGGGTTTAATAGTGCTTTCTTGCTGTTGATGTGGACCAATCACAGCTCTCAGCTGGGTGCCAGGGCTTGAAATAAGACAATCACATTGCCATTTCAATTTATCAGACGTTGCATCATTGGCAAAATGCAAGCTTAGGTTTACTTCAATGCTGGCTCCACCCGCTACTTCAAATACGACACTCAAGGTTTGAATGATGCTGTTATAACAACTTTTTTTTTAGTGTATCTTTGAGTCAACATTAGCTAACTTGACTGATTTTGCATATCAGTTGAATCCCCATCCCCATCCCCCAATTGACAGGTAAATCTCACAATAGGGATATCAACTGAGAACGTCTTCAAACATGTTGCAACAAGCAGCCGAGCTTTGTGTTAAATGCTATCTCTTCGATGTTGTTGCTGCAGAATTGTCTTAAATCCTGTTTTCGACATCATGGAAATTGCAGGGTTCACCAGCGAATACGCCTCGTTTTCAGAAACTTGCAAGGCTTTGCATTTGCTGCAAGGGGCAGGTACTGCGTCTGTTGCAAGTTGCAGCCACGTGGAAATGCCAGGAATAGAGCAATGATCTCCGACAACTGGACGAGGAAGAATCCGAATCAAAGGCAACAACTAGGAGGGAACACCATAGAGAATTTAGTAAGCTGTCTTCTGAACCGACCAATAATAGGGAGCACAGTGACAGGGCGAGACAGAAGCACACCATGTTTATTGCTCAGCTAAGTTACTTTAAGTTTGTGTTGCTGTTTTCGGCCACTCTGGAGAAAAGTTCTCCTGGTCAGTCCTGCCCAACCCTGTATAATCTGGCATAGGCAGGGTGATGGCAGTTAAAATTAGCTGCTCTGAATGAACTTAGAGCATCAAGGAGAAAATGCTGAGCTTGATGATTGTAGCCAGATTCAATCTGGCTGACTTCCACCTGCCCTTAAAGACCAGAAGGGTGAGGTTCACTTTAGCATTACCATGCACAATGTTGCTGGTTTGGAGTATCTCAGATTTAAAGGGGTAGTTCACCCAAAAATGAATCAATCATCAAGTCATCAATTACTCGCTCTCATTCCAAACCTGTTAGACCTTTTCTTCTGTGGACTCCAAAAAGATATTGAAAGATGCCCCAGTTTTTAAATTTTTTTATTCAGTTTTCATTTTGTGTCCATACAATGAAAGTCAAACATTTTTCAAAATGTCTTCCTTTTTTCTTCAGGTTTAGAAGGAAATGAGAGTGAGTAAGTGATGACAGATTCAGGATCTAGCTTGGTGAAAAGAACATTCACAAATGTAGTTGCAGCATTGAAAACATCTAGTTTGACCTTTGTGGCATAAATGTCTTATCAGTTTTTTGGGGGGGTTTCCTTATCTAGAACCAGTATCTGGAACCGGAAAAATCAAGCAGATCTGGACTGGTTTTCCTCTGATTGATCTTCTCTGCCCATGACTAAGTGCAAACAGAAGTGGGGGAAGGAAAAGAAATCGGTTAAAAGTTCATGTAGAAGTGGCTACCAGCAGGAGATAAAGCCAGGATGAAAGCTTTACTGTGATAAGATATTAGAAATCCACGTCTTGCTGATAAAACGTAATGCCACTATCACCCTTGCAACCTCGGCGGTTCTAATGACTTTTGCTCGGCTGCCTGAGCGAAGGCCACTGGAGTGTGTGATTTAACACACTGATGAAGAGAACATGATGGCTGGGAGACTTTTAAGATTAAATCGTGGAGATTTCACATTACCAGTGAACTAAATAGATTGCTACTTTTTTTTTTTTCGTAACTTTTTTTGGCAGTAGTAAATCTGCCATTGTAAAAAGTAGTTATGTTTTTAATATCTTACATTGAAGGAATTAAGGAACAATGCGGGCACTATTTAGGTTTCATATTAAGTGTCCTATACTCTTAGATATTTGAACTTTTAAGAGATTGCATCAAGTATAGGCATATAATTGTTGCATATAGTAATAGCAGTGATTTGAAGTTTTTGTTTTTTATTATATTAGTTTTTGTTAATTAATTTAATTAAAATGTTTAAACAGTTAGTTCACCCAAAAATGAAAGTTATCACATGATTTACTCACCCTCAAGCCATCCTAGGTGTATATGACTATCTTCTTTCAGATGAGCATAATTTGAGATATTTTTTTGAAATATCCTTCCAAGCTCGATAATGGTGGTTAATGTTGGGTGAGATTTTTGAAGCCCAAAAAAATTGCATTTTTCCATCATAAAAATAATTCATACAGGTCCAGGGGGCTTAATAAAGGCACACTTCTTTTTGTCAAAAAAAAATCCATATTTAAAACTTTAATAACTAGCTTCCGGCAGACGCCATACGCATCGTTTTGCGGCGCAAGAGTGACCCCTGACACGACGCATGACATGGAATCGCAAAGGATGGAGCAAAACAAAACACCGGTCACGAATTACAAGTCTAAAAACAAGACTTTTTAAAGAGAAATATCAGAGGATTTTGATATAAGAGAAGAGGAGCTGGAGTTTGTTGCCCATCCCTATGTTTAAACCGCGAGAGGTGTCTAAGCTTGCGCTACTCCTACATCGTGTCAAGTGTTACTCCTGTGCTACTCAAGTTGACTTGTGCAGTATGCATATGTGTTATAAAAGTATATCACCTAATAAATTTGAATGAATGTGTAGATTTTTTAAAATTTTGTTAATGATATTAGCAACATTATGTTTTCGTCTACACCAGGTCAAACAGGCCATAAGCTGTGTGCTTTTGTACATAAGTATTTAAACATTTGCGTTCTATAGCAAATCTAAAATGAACTTTTGTACAGCTGAATTCTTGATTTCATAGGGAAAGGATAATACAGTTAATGTTTTGTGTCAGCTTAAATTTAAATATCATTCAGGTTTTGGAACAGTGACAGTAAAGTGTATATACTCAATTGTTATACTCAATTGTCTTCTGAAAAGTAGAAAAATGCAGGTATTGTTCATTTTTCATTCCAAACAATCCAAACACATGCTTTTCAGATGAATTTTTGATGAGCTACAGGATATAGGCTAATGTTTCAGAAAGGTTTTTGCTGATACTCGCTGGCCCAGTTAGCGAGTGCACGCGCAGTTCAGGAGACCTGCACAGGCCTGTTGGTAAGGATTGTTTGGCAGACGGCCGTCGCAGGCTGCTCCTCATGCTCAGCAGTCCTCACATAGCAGGAAAATTGGCCCAGAAACGCGCCCTGCCTGACCATTTATGGTTGATTTAATCATATCCCTACGAGGAACTCCCCTGTGACGCGTCTGGTTTCTGTCTGGGCAGAGTTGGCCGTCGCACTGCGGCGTCCCGGACATCTGGAGCGCTGTCTCCACCGCCGTGTGCCGGTAACTGGAGTTTTTGGTCTCGCTGGTGTTGACATGAAGATTGTAGACATGAAAATAACAGCTACTAGATGTTTAGCTTACGGAGCCACAGCTGTGAAAGTATTAGACATGGCTAATGGCTCCTCCTTGGTGACGGCGTTTGGGACACAAGGCGCTCTTCAGTCGCTGCCTGGGTGGGAAATACCCTCACGGCGTAACATGGGTGGCAAAATGACCTCGCGTAACGCAGGGGATAACGTGCGTAAATGTAATCAAACACTTGATCCCTTTTGCCCTCAGTTCTCTCGTATTTGGGTTAAACTGTTCCCAAAACACCTGTCCAAGTGCGCAATATCACGCACACACACACTTAGATCAAGGAGACTGATTATCCGTATTGTGACTATAATGTAGACTGTTGGCACAGGTTGCGCGCTGCATTATTTTCATACTCTTGGGATAGTAGAGTCTACAGTCTTGTGGAAAAATGTAGAGACTTTGATGTTTTTCTCTCAGGTAGTTGCTCAGTTGGTTTTTATTTTTCGGTTTGGTTTTACATTTTGACTGCATTTTAATGTAAATGTTCTTTAATGCTCAAAATACAATATTTTAAGAATTAAACGAGGCAATATTTTAATACCAAAACAAGGAATGCACTATATTGGTACCATGTTGGTTATTAGCCACTTTTTTTCCCTAAATTTTGCATTGGTCAGTAAAATGTTTTACACATGCTCTTCACTTTTTACATTTAGATTACTTTTGTCACTCATGTTAAGAAAGTAATTTAGTGGTTCTTTTAAATGTACATTCTAATGCTTTGATGCCTAAATTCTGTATTAAATGTTTGATTTTTAGGATTTTAATGTCATATTTTTTTTAATCTATTTAAAATGCTAAAGTATTTTAACATTGACTATTTATATGCATGCATTCTGCAATCTTTTATCGCTTGTTTACTGTCTGACGCATTTCACTGTCGACTCTGAATTAACTCTTTTGTTGTAGAGATGCCGCAGTCTGTGTAAACCTGTTGCTCATGCCAGTTCTGTCACTGCTTTTCAATTTTGTTTGCATGTCACCATCAGAACTTCAGCGGTGGCCCTGATGGAAATAGCCGGCTGTGATCAATCAACCTTGACTTATTTACAGTTAAAGTTATAACAATTCCTGTCACACTCGCAGCATACAGGAACGTGCTCTTGTTTAGTCAAATGAGCTAGTTGTGCTGCATGTCAAACACATCCTAAATTAAAGCTCTGTCACATTGTTTACCTTGCTACCGCACTGGTTTGGTCTTGAATGTTGTTGAGCATGCTTATTTACTGGACCTGTGCACAGGGCTGGGTAGGTTACTTTAAAAATGTATTACAAAATACATGCTTTAAAAAGTAATTTGTAACGTGTTTTGTAACTTAAACTAAATACTTTAGAATACTTTGTAATACTAATAATTATGTAACAAACACAAATAAGGTTAAGTTTTTGACTTTTTTTCTCAATTGCACGATATAAAGTTGCAATAGTTATAAAGTCAAAATTATGAGATATAAACTCGCAATATTGAGAAAAGTCAGAATCATGAGATATATAAGAAAAGCAAAGAAGTTGAGATATAAACTTGCAATTACAAGAAAAAAAGTCATTGTTTTTATCATGTAATTCTGACCTTATAACTTGCAATTATGAATTTATATCTCCCAATTCTGATTTTATAAAACGCAGTTGAGTTTAAATCATGGATTTTTGAAAAAAAAATTCAGAATTGTGAGATTCAAACTCACAATTGCCAGGAAAAAAAGTTGAATTGTGAGATAAAAAGTTTTTACCTTAAATTACCTTTTTTTTTTTTACAATCACAAGGGACTCAACTGTAATAAAACATGAAAACAGTCGTGGATCATCCAGTAATGTTTACATTGCTGTTTAAATGACATTAAAATTCAAAGTAATCACTTTGGTAATCTAAAACACTTTTCAGATGTAACTGTAATCTGATTACCACCCATTTAAAATGTAACTGTAATGAAATAGTTACTCAAATTTTGTATTTTAAATACGTAACTAAGTTACTTGTATTTCGTTACTCCCCAACCCTGCCTGTGCAGTAATATTATTGCGATATTGGTGACATTTGGTGAATTGTTGCAATCAGAAAAGTGTTTACAGTAACAAATGGACTTTAATGTTGGTGTATAAGCCAGCCAACTTTATTACATATTAAACTTGTGTCCATTTGTGCAACCGTAAACCCTTGTGCTGTGGCCCTTTATTAGCAGTGGACCGAACAATTGAATGCCTAATTCAATACAATATGACTTATTGAAGTTGATTGTGTAAGCAAATTCCATTGGTTCACTGAATTTATGTATCATTCATCCCCTTTCAGTCCGTTACTCTGCCTCTTTCTGCATCTCGTCAGTGTCTGCTTGAAACTCACACCATTGGCTTGACCCTTCACTAGGTAACTAGAGATTAACCAGCAGAATATCAGCACACCTTCTCCAGTTAGCACTGGATCGCCAGCTCAAATGGATCGAAAGGTTTTTATTTGTTGCGTGGGTGAAAGAGATGAAGCGTAGGGATTTGCGTGCCTGTCTGCTGCCTGAACCCTGAACCTTTACCATCAGGGTCTGCTAGAGGAGGCATGAGTGTGTTGTGGGCAGACAAATACACACACTGCGTGTTATGTAAGAGTGCATGGCGGCGATCATGTGAGGGCTGCAGGCTAGCACTGTGCATCTACAGATGACTGGCCGACGCTTTGATCCTCTCCTCTCAACCTGAGTGTTTTTTCTCTCTCTGGTTGACTTCCTCTCTCCATGTACTACCCTTTCTCTGTCTGTCTGTTGTCCACTGATCACCTTTTTCTGCTTGCTGTGATCAAAAAGGTCCATTCACACCAAGAATAAGAACAATATATGGCTTAATGCTAAGGATTGTTTTCTACAGGCCCTGTCGCAAAAAAAAGTAATAAGTAAAAGAAGATATTTATTATTTTCGTTGTTTTTGACCTATGTAACCTTGTATTGTAATAAATAAGATTGACACCAACATATTAAATACCAGTGAAATTTTACTATTCCAATTTTCGATACTACAGCAAAAACTAAAATAAATGTAAAACATTATTAAAGACAAGTAAACAGAGAATCAAACTACAAGCAATGGCACAAATTTTTCAGTTTTTTCAGGTAGGTCTAACAGTAGTTTTCAGGTACAGAAAATGGGTAATGTGAAATAACAGCATAGTTTTCACCGTATAAATTAAATAAAGCTTAATCCATATTAAAGTTACAAAAGTTATTCAGTCAAGAGCAGAGTGGTTTTTGGTCTTTTGTTTGATTAACTTTAACATTAATGCGACACACAGCAGCAGGTACTGTACTTTAGACTCCTGTGACTTTAAAACCTAATGCACATGCATTTTGTTTCTGAACTGTTTACATTCACTTAAGTTGTAACCAGCTATGTTTACTAGGAAATTTTCCAAGCCGGGAATTTTGACGTAATTTTATGTCAACTTGCTCGCAAGTATTTGAGCGTCGTCTGAGATGCGGTTTGTTTTTTGGACGTGTCCTTCAGATGTGTGTTGCGTACATAAAACTTCTCACACAGCATGCAAGCACTGAATTAAGTTCTCTTTTGCATCTTTTTGTGCTTGATCGTTTCAATTGACAGGGTTTAATACACAAGCAAATGATAAACTTCTGTGGTGATACAACCTTGGCCCGATTGGGACAGTAGCAGTTCTGTCAGCTGTCCCGAGCATCATTCATGCTGGCCCTGGGCCATCGGGCAGTCTTTATTGTTGAGCCCTGCTTTAAATATTGCCTATATACATGGCTATATTAGCTTTCACACCAATGAACGATAATACTCTGTTTATTATAATCAGCCCTGCTTTTATGTTTTCACTTAAATTCTCAAGTAACTTAAAAAAAACGAAATCTTATTGAACTTGTACAGCATTAACTTTTTATTAACTAACGTTTACTGCATTATTCCGTAGTATTTTTTTTATTTTTTAAATTTGTTAATTATATTTTTTAGTGACCCGCCCCCTTTAGTTACTGTTGCTTTGTCTGACAAGCCATGCGCTCTCAATCCACACATCATGTTCTCACAAAGTGAAAAATACATCCCGGAGCAAAGAAGACACTGACAACGCAAGACAGACATATGAAACAGTTTCATATTTAATATATCATAATTTTTTTAAAGAAGTTTAAACAATAAATAGTGTATAGTGTCTCTTTAATGTGTCATGACAGATCGCTGTAGCTCCTTCAAGCGGCTCGTGAACCGATCATCTCTTCATACTAGTTCATTTATAGCATCAAATAAACATGAATGAACATCAGAAGGAATGTTGTTTCAAGCGCAGAAAGACGTGAGTACACACAATTTCTGAAGTTCAAGTTCACCAACGTTAATCTACTAACTCCCCTGACTGCTTTGTCAGACAAAATGGCGGATTCTGGGATATGATTGGTCAGATCGCCTGTCAATCAAACTGTTTGCGAAGGGTCAATTGTTGAATCAGTGATTCATTGAAACTATTTAAATAGCTGTCTTGACTAGGTTGTCAAAAATACAGACTTCGCTACCAAGTCTGTACTGAAATTTTAAAAATGTTACAATACCAGCATTTCCCCCTTGCATTTTGAGTGCTGTTGAGCGGACTCTTAAACACCTCTGATTGGCCATTTTGTTCACGTGCTCAACAGATATGTCTGTGATTGGCTACAATGCTTTAAAAACATGTTGGACGAACACGGGAGCGTTTGAAAGCAGGTGTCTATTAGCGGATCCCTAATATACCCGCTGATAGACGCTTGCTTTCAAACGCTCCCGTGTGTATCTGTGTAAGCGCTCAGAAGAGCGTCAAAGATTTCTTTTTACAACATACAACAACCTACCTGTTGAGCATGTGAACACAGTGGCCAAACAGAGGTGTATCAGAATCTGCTCAACAGCGCTCAAAATGCTTGGGGGAAATCCTGGTACTTGGCACCGAATTCGGTACTTTTGACAACCCTAGTCTGGACGCTTTCTTGATGTGACAAGCAATAGCATCCCCAAACTATGTTGATAGTCACATGACTGTGAATCACCGATTATGTGCATCTAAACCAAACAGCCTCCAGGTATCACCCAGATGAGTCGTCTTAAGGCAAACAAGAAGGTGAGATCTATTTTGCCTCGAGAGAATGTGAGAGACAAACATGCAGTTTGCATCCGGAGTGTTCTTATTAGCACAGAACAACACCCAACTCATTTTTCGCAGCTCGGATTAATGCGAACGACGTGTGCCGATGAGCGCCGAAGTGCCATGTATCATTCAGCGGTCAGTGTTTTTAAGCACCGTGCATGGCAGCGTGACATTACCGATTGCAAGACAAACATTTAGGCAGCAGAGCTGCTCGTGGTTCTTTTGTATTACTCATCCTGCACACATTCAAGCTGGCACACACTCATACCATTTTTTTTTTCTTTGTCGCCACCATCATTAGTAGATGGAGAACGACCTTTTCCTCTGCCTAAATATAGAGCCCACAAAGAATAGGAGGAAGGGAGGGAAGTGGGGGAGAGATGGAGAGAAACAGAACGAATGAGCGCGGGGGCCCTAAACATTTCTGAGCCTTTAAATACAGACCCGAGATGCAGAGGATGGCGTTTTTGTTTTCTTTTTCGTACTTGCGTCACGGCTTCACCATAAAAAAAGAGCTTTTGCAGCTGAGCACTAATCGCAAACAGAGACGACTGCAATAGGTGCTGTTTTTAGAGACTTTACGCACAGAACCGACAAAAGTACCAGGCCAAGATGGATGTTAGTGTCTAATTTCCTCTACCTTGCGTGTAATGTTCGGTCAGATGTTCGTCAGCCGGTTTGTTTGTTCGTGCCGGTACAGTTTGTACAGGTGCTATCATGTAAGGCTTATGTCATGTTGTTTTTCTAAGTGTGTGTACAGGGCCCTGTCAAGCGAGGGTTTTGTCTGGCAGTCTCCTGACTCCATACCCATTAGTGACAGTAACCGTCAGAGAAACAGCAGTCCCAGCAGAACCCACAGACACCAGGGGACGTGCCTGTTTTAGCTGTTATTGCGCTTTGATTAAGCGTGTTTGTGTGCACGCGCTAAGTTGTCTTGTGGGCTTGTGGTCTTGAGTGAAAAAAAAAGAATGTTATGGCACACTGGTTTGTTTGAAAGTACCTCAAAGTGGTTTCTTATAAAGTCATTCCTCGGCCCTCCCCGGAGTCTGCCGTTTAGCCCGCGCCTGGGGTTTATTTTATGTCCGTGCGTCTTATTAAAGGACGTCAACCTGTTGATCGTCACCATATTGCCAGTGGCTTTCTCATTCACTCTTTTGTGAGGCAAACATCACTATTACTGTTGCTGGTTAGAGAATTGGAGGGAAAAAAAACTGATCTTATTAAAATTTGGCTCGTAACTCGTCCTGGTACAGTAATTGTGTGGCTTAAGTAGTTTTCTGGAATTTTTGATAAAGACTTATCAAATTAAATGAAATGGCAAATTCACCCAAAAATGAAAAATCTGTATGAGTTTCTTCTGCGAAACATAAAAGATATTTTGAAGAGCTGTTTTTGTCCATTCAGTGAAAGCCAATGGGGTACAAAACAACATTCAGGCCCACTGACTTTCATTGTATTGACAGGCATTTTTTT
Source organism: Zacco platypus (assembly GCA_038088235.1). Lineage (NCBI taxonomy): Eukaryota > Metazoa > Chordata > Actinopteri > Cypriniformes > Xenocyprididae > Zacco > Zacco platypus. The sequence continues at coordinate 5,639,862 of CM076071.1, read as the reverse complement.
TTTTTTTTTTTGAAATATCATCTTTTGTGTTTCAAATGAAAAAAGGAAGTCATACAGGTTTAAATAGTAAATGAAGGTGAGTAAATTAATTTCTTTTTTCGCGTGAACTGTCTTTTTAATCTGCCTTTGTTTATTCGAATTAGATGTACTGTGGATATTTTTATTGTAGCTTGTGCATTTTCATAATTGATTAATTGAGTTCCATTTTTTTCTCTGTGCTATACGTGTATTTATAGCACTAAAGTGTCTTGTTGCTAGGAGATGGTATGGGAGCCAGGGACCCAACGCACGAGAGAGAGAAAAAGGTATGAGAGCGGAGGGAAAAGGCGCACTTCTTGTGAAAGCTGAATGACAAATACACTCACGCATACGCTGTGAGTCAGCGCTGACGCGCACCCACTGTGGGAAGCTTTGTGTTGCTCTGTGCCCACTCGCTCGGTGGAGGTCTGATCCCACAAACACAACTAATCATATATGATCTGTTTAGTGTGACACGTATTGGTAAAATTGGAATGAACGGTGGGAAATGCATTTAACTCGAGGATCTGGAGACTTTTTGAAGTCGCGTTCCTACAAACCTCTTTGTGAGAGAGGCCAGAATTACGGGCCAATTTGGTGGGATGTTTTTGTTTTTCGGTATACATTTTCAAGTATTATTTTTTCTATTTTGTTCATGCCAGCGTGTCCTGCATTGCTGAAACTTCAATAGACAAAAAAAGGAATCTTTTACTTATGTGTGGTAACAAGTGTTTGCAGTCTGAATTGAATCTTGAAGACCGTTCTCAACATTCAATTCAGACGGAAGCCATCATTCTGTTGAGTTGATTCATGATTTAATAACTCTTATTAGCTGGTTATTTTTAGTGAATCAAAAACATACATCACAACCAGTGCAGTCTTGATTCATGATCAAATCCTTCACTGAATGAACCTGCTGAATCCACCAGAGTGGTTAATGAACTGAACTGTTATTAGAATTATCATTACTTTATACATTAACCAGATTTTGTGTAATTAAAGTTTGTGAAACTTAAATGTGCTGTAGAAGATCTGGCAAATGCTAACGTTAGCCTAGCATTGAAAGCATATGATCCCATCCTCTCTGCAAATAGCTATCCAAAGCCATGCCTCTTCCAAAACGCTTGAACGCGCACACACACACAGCTGCTCGCGGCGAACCGTCACAAGAGACGGTGTTGAAATATCTCATGTCTCAAAGCACATAGCATTACAATAATAATGAACGTAAACAACTTGGAGAGCTTGTACCTCACTGCTGCAGAATCATTTTGGTGTTGATAGTGTTGACATGGATACGCGTAATTCTGAGTCTGACTCAACAGCTCCGGGTAGTACGTCACGAGTTGCCATATCTTAATTATGCTAGTTAGTTAGCAAAAGCTGGTTTTGATTTGGTCGGAACTGTAAAAGATGGCTGCCGTTTGTTTACAGTGCTCCTTGACCACGCCGATGACGTTTGTAGTTGTTGTAGACTTTGGGGTAGTTGTGGCTTAATGGTGAGTGAGTCGGGCTTGTAACCTGAAGGTTGCCGGTTCGATTCCCACTCCAGCAGGAATTGAAAGTGGGGATTGTGAATGAACACCACTCTCTCCACCTTCGAGACCATAACTAAGGTGCGCCTAACCCTGCCTCACTTGTAAGTTGCTTTGGATAAAAACGTCTGTTAAATTTTTAAATGTAAACGTTTGTCGTCTGCGAAGTAATGTGAAGAGTAATGTGAAGACATCTGCTGACAGTCGAGTAGGCCATCATATTTCATTTGGACCGAATATATAATTATTGGATGAACATTTTATGGTCCTACACCTTCCACAGACGATATATTCTTTATAAAAATACATTTAGACCATTTAACGGTGACTGCTATCAACTTTCAACCATTTTCTGTAGAGAATCGCCTATTGCACCTTTTTAAATTCAGTATGATTACTGACTTGTTGACCATATGATTGGTAGTATTAATTACCTCTGTGTTAATCATTCATTTGTCAAGTAGTCTAAAGGATCTGCTTCTTTTCAGTTGGTCAAGTCAGTTTTACATCTCCGATTTGCTAGATCTCTCAACCAAACATTTCAATCATGAGTCAAGCCGCGTTACTGACTGTTTAGCAGTTGCCACGGACAGTTAGTACCAGCCCACGATGTCCAAGTCATCCTACCGCCCCCCTGCACAGCGTGCGTCCCCGCAGCACATGTGTGCGGTTGGCGGTACTGCTGAGCTGTTCTGCATTCGCTGCTTAACACGGTGATAGGCTTTATAAGCAGCCAAGCTCTAAACCATCTGAAAGGGGCATTCCACGGAGCACAACAACACATCGTGCGCCAAGACCCTCTGTTTCTCTTTTGTGTGCGAGTGTGGGAATTATGCTGTTATTTTCAGTCGTTCCCACCTGACATGGTGCGTCTAGAGATAGAATCTTGGTTCATTGTTTTTTGCTCTGATTTTTGTTTTTTCTTTCCTAATGGGACATTGTGTCTAATTTAGAGCCAGCTGAAATACTGCACCTCATTCTGGTTGTGTGTAGACTTTGCTTTTTTCATACTTGACCAAGTAAGCCAACAGCAAACTCCATTTCTCTGATGTGTTTGATGTGCTCGTTTCAAAGAGTTTTTCTGCCATCTCATACCGTCACGTTGACTCAGCATTGTGCATGAATTCATAATAGGTCTGTCACTTAGCATGTTGTGTAACCGTCTGTCCATGTTAACGTCCCAAAGCACAAACAGTTTCTGTAATGAGACATAAGGCCCTCAAAGTCACGGCCATGTTTTTGTCTCGCCTCCAACGACCTCCTGCTTATTTTCTTCTTTTTCTGCAAGTATTGAGTCTAAAAGTAGAGACTGTGTGCAATCTCTCTCTCTCTCTCTTTCTCTCTCTCTCTCTCTCTCTTTTTCTGTTTCTATGAGCGTTGTTTTGACTACTACCTCAAGGATTCTGTATCGAAGGGCTTGTTAACTAGACGCTACGGCTTTCTGACAACTTATTCAGACTCCGAGATAATTGAGAGATAGGAATTGCATACAAACTTTTATTAGGCCAAAATTCAGGAGAGTTAGTCTGCATAAAGAGCTACAACCTACACATTGTTCCCTTAGCTTAATGTTATTTAACAAACAGCAGAAGTAATACATCCCACTTATTAATCGAGATAAGATGTGGTGAAACATGCCCTTGCCTTACTCCCGCCAAACGAAGAGTAGCGCAGTGGCAAGACTCTCAAGTGTGTTTGTGTCTGACCTCTAGGGTTTGCCTTCCCAGACTGGGCCTACAAACCGGAGTCGAGTCCTGGTTCCAGACAGATCCAGTTGTGGCACTTCATCCTGGAGCTGCTGCGAAAAGAGGAGTACCATGATGTCATCGCCTGGCAGGGGGATTACGGCGAGTTCGTCATCAAAGACCCGGACGAGGTGGCACGACTGTGGGGTGCCCGCAAGTGCAAGCCCCAGATGAATTATGACAAGCTCAGTAGGGCGCTCAGGTAAAGACTAAATTATCACAGAAGTGTCACACAAGGCTGCCTATTAAATCCCATTGTAATTGCAGTTATGTTTGTACTCTGTCATTTTCATCCACTGTATCTTCGCTCATTTAAAATTCTACATTAGCGCAGCTGGATGAACTCAGGTAATCACTCCGTTCTACAACCAAGTGAGCGTCCAAGCTAGGCAACATTTGTTGGCATCATTAGCGCTCTACTGATGCAGTGGCTGCTCTAAACGGTTACAGTGCAGTTTATGCACTGTTATGCCGTGTGCCACTTTAAAAGTTCAAGCTCTCTGAAGTCAGGTGGATTTGGATTGGAAGTTTTATTATTAAGCAGCTGGAAAAAAAATTCAGAAAATTATTCCAGTTACGTTGTTTCTCTTTATTGCTATAGCTATGATGTAAATGTCTCTTTTCTAATAGAATTAGAACAATTAATAAAACTTTATAGTTATCCTTGATTTGAATGGGCTTTTTAACTTGTTGCAACATGATTACTTAAGATAGCTTGTTAGCTTAGCAACATGTAGACACGTTCTATCCAGTAGATATACATTTACATTTAGTCATTTAGCATGCGCTTTTATCCAAAGCGACTTACAAGTGAGGCAATTAGGGGTTAGGTGCCTTAGTCATGGTATCGAAGGTGCAGAAAGTGCTGTTTATTCACAATCCCCAGTTTCAATTCCTGCCGGCGTGGGAATCGAACCAGCGACCTTCAGGTTAAAAGCCTGAAGCCGGTGTGGTATGAGTCTCAGTACCGGCAGGAAATGTAGGTGAGGGGAGTGAATGAACAGCGCTCTCTTCCACTCTTATTACCCACAACTGAGTTGCCCTTGAGCAATGCACCTAACCCCCAATCACTCCCTGGGCGCTCCAGCAAAATTGGCTGCCCACTGCTCCGGGTGTGTGTTCGTGTTGTGTGTGTGTGTGTGTGTGTGTGTGTGTGTTCAATACTCACTACTGTGTGCATTTGGATGGGTGAAATGCAGACCATCATACTTGGCTACACGTCACTTCAACTTCATATTAAATTGTGGTAATTTCCTTTGCCCATCAGTAGACCTACTTTTGAGCATAACTGAGGACTAGCTTACATTAAAATGTTAACACCAGAATCTACGATGCATATTTTTTGGTTCTTATGTGTATCGACTGACTGTTATGCTAACATAAAATAGCATTATAGACTAGGAACTTCAGATCATCTACTGTGAACATTTATCAAGTCTCTCTTGTGGTTCATTTTTGTGGTATGCGTACGTGACCATTAACAGAGTTGCTTCACATGAAGAGCATTTCAGATCTCTCACTTACGAGGTCCATTTCAGTTAGGATGCTGCCTATATAGGCAGTAGACAGCTAGGCAGTTACATTTTGTAGCTGTAAACTAAAGCTTCTAGCTAAAAGTGGGTTTATTTTGCCAGTTTTATAATTTCTCAGTCTAGAGCGCTTTGTTTCTCTTGTGATTTTTGTGCTCTTGTTCTCATGTCAACTGACTTTGTGTTCTAAAACACTCCAGCGTTGTTTTTCTGTCTGTGTTAGCGTTACTTCCCGTACACCGTTTTTCCGCCTTTGCCTTTTTCCATCCTCGTCTGTCAAATTGCAATCCGTCCAGTTGCCTGTTTGTCTCTCTCCGTGTTATTCATCGCTTTGGACTGGTCACCATGGCAACCTGCGGATGCCCACTCAAACCTGCTGAACCTGCCTTCACCATCCTAGAATAATCAAGTCCACTTAGCGCTCATCAACCATCACTTACAGGACAAGTTTGTGTCCTCCACTTCCGAGAACTCTTTCATTTCTCAAAGTGATATGGACATGTGAATGGAAGAGGAAGGGAGGGGGAAGAATAAAGGCAACAGAAAGCTGCATACAGTTCAGATGTGAAGCAGAAAGTTCTTCGCTGTCAGCAGAGACCGTGAAGACTACTGAGAAACGGAGAGAGCTCGCCTCTGTTCAGCACATGTCGAGGACACAAAACATGTCCTCTCAGTTCACTCCAAAAATGCAAAGCGCACAGGCTCACACACATTCTCTTGTGACCTCATATTGACTTTTTCAGGCTCTGTTGAAGCTGGTTTTCTTCATTTGCGTAGTTGTGAAGTTCATGTACTTGTAATCTTTTCTAGGCCCACACAGAATCAGTTTCTTTGAAAAAAAAAAAAACTTTGATTGCCCATCATATCTAAAATTCTACAATTGTTTCATCCTTTTCAGGTTCATTCAGACAAACATCACTATTACTTATACTTAAGTTTTAGGGTTTGCTCGAACAACGACCCTTATGTACTAAATTTTGGTGTTTAACCTGCAATGTTGGTGTAACCTCTTTTGATTCGGGCAAGTAAGCAACAGCCTAGCTACCAACCAGAATACACTAGCTACTGCTTAGCTACACCCTGGCAACCATGGTACTTTGGGATATACCATGATACTGAATGAGTACCATGTTTATATGATCTTTCAAAGTCCATCAACAAATCATGTGATATCTTAGTACATTTCCAAAAACCATAGTAATATTTTTTTGGAAGTGTATAAATGCATTTTCAATTTTTAGAATAAATGTTAATTTAAGATAAGGTAAAATATGCACACTTTTGTGATCATTTCATCATGTTCTCAGCTAACAATAACTGTGTTTTCGATCTATTCTGCGGATAGATCTGAAAAATATCATTTAGGAAAGAAATGCCTGAAGGCATTCTCTCTCTGCTCACCCTTTTCATCCATACCTAAGAGGTTGCACGTGTTCCTTAAAACTCCAACACCAATCAGACAGACTCGACACAGGCATCCCATTGTTGAGCTGTTGAAAATGAACAGACTTCAGACCAACAGACATTTCAAAACATGTACACACATATTGTATTTACCCGTTAACCTGATGCTGCTTGAAGACCATGATATAGCCAGAAAGCTGCTTTCATGATGAATGTCATCTGTTATCCTTGGTAAAAAGTAAACAGAAGGTCATTTGGATCAGTAGTATACTCAACAGCATATGTACTCCAATTATGTGAATGTCTGCACACGTGCAAAAATAGGCACACTAAAGAGTTCTTGAGTTCTTTTGAAGCAAGTTCACTTCAAAGAGTGCTGTTGTGCATGTGCATGTGTATGTGTATGTGTTCATGCGCATGTGCCTGTGAACTTTTCAGTGCCCCGGTTCACACATCATTGTATATCACAATCATGTCTTCTCACACACATGCACTCTCGGCACACTCAGTGACGTCTTAATTAAACACATTGAACCCATAAATCATCTTAACATCTGACGCTTCAAATGGCCATGAAGTCACGGATCTGCTCTGCACATATCTGATGTTGGTTGGCTGAATCCTTTCATGTATGTAAAAATTGAACATGTGTATGTTATATACAATAACCTTCAGCACTCCTTAATGATACAGATCATTACATCAGGCTTTAACTGAAAAGGGTTTGGTTTTTCTCTCTTTGGAAAGTGTAGTTTAAAATTTTACTTGCTGACAGCTGCGATCATCTTATCATTTCACCCAAACATCTTGTGTACGCCACTTTTGGATGTTAAGTCATTCAAAATATCTCACACAGTGACATCTGTCTCTGTCAATGTGAAAACATTGTAAATTTAACATGATCTAAAATTTACATTATCGAAAGATCATGCAGTCAAGGATCACAGATTCAGTAAATGACTAGTCAGTCTTGTAACAAATATATAGTACAGTGATCAATGTTATATTGATTTTATTGACATTTTGGCTTCAGACAAGATTTTTTTTGTGTGTGCCTATTACCTTATTTTAACATATCTGTTTAACATTAAGAATTTCTTTTTTTAATATAATTGGCTTTTTGTAAAGTCACTTCAATTACAGAGAGAATATAGTGTAATCACAAAATATATTAATAGAATTTATTGGTATTCAGAAGTTAGATTAAAATGAACAGTTTGGGTTTTCAGTCTTTGGGTCTTCAGTTTCAGCCAAGAAAATTCATTTTCGATTCATCAATTATTGGAAGAAAACTAGAAGTTGATGTGTTCTTTGCTTGAAAACTGATCACATTGTTTTTATCTAAGGAAACATGCAAATTCCATGTTGTAGAACCTTTTCATCTCTAAACTGGTCATTGCCTGTGCAAAGTTTGGCAAGTGTGAGAATGTCGAATACATAAAAATGGGCGGCCTTCAACATATTGTGACTCCCAATAATAGCTTTAACAAGTGTGTAACCATGCCAACACTGTCTTTGCAGATACTACTACAACAAAAGGATCTTGCACAAGACCAAAGGGAAAAGATTCACTTACAAGTTCAACTTCAACAAGCTGGTGTTGGTCAACTATCCGTTCATTGACATGGGCTCAGCAGGTGAAGATCGCTGCTTCTAAATCTCAATCTTTCTGACACCCATTTAGTTTCATGTACAAAGTAAAACAAGACTTTTAAGCTATTAAAATTTCTAAACCTTTCCCTTAGGTTCTGGTGTTCCACAAAGTGCTCCACCTGTCCCATCTGGCGTTAGCACTCACTTCCGCTTCCCTCCATCCACGCCATCGGATGTCCTGTCTCCTAGCGAGGAACTACGAAGTCCAGGTGTCTTCAGTGCTGTGCCTCGACGCATAGCCCGTGGCTCTGTCTCTGACTGCAGTGATGGCACCTCCACCAACTCGGAGCTTGAAGAAACTGGCATGGCTCCTGGAGACGACCGCCCAGCCGACCGTGCCTTTAGAAACCTGCTCCATCCACGCTTGTCCCACGACTCCTTGTTCCGTGTCTACGGTGCACCGCCCAACCCAACTGGGCTCTCCAGGAGTGGGCCCCATGTGCCATCACACAGAGTCCACCCTGAACCCTTGTCCCCATTCCCAGTGTCCCCTCTCCCAGGCCCTGGAGGCTTGCTGGCTCCTGCTCTTTCACCAGCTCTCTCCATGACCCCAACATCTCACATGCCCTACACACCTTCTCCATCCCTGTCACCCATGCTGGGCTCCCACTTCTCGTTCAATCCCGAAGACATGAAGCGTTATCTGCAAGCTCACACTCAGAGTGTCTACAACTATCATCTGAGCCCTCGTGCTTTCTTGCACTATCCCAACATTGTCATCCCCCAGCCCCAACGCCCAGACAAGGGACTGGGAGGGCCAATGGGTGTAGGTCCACACCTGTCAAGTCACCCTCTGCACCACCAGGCGGAGGAGCCTCATCTATCTCCTTTCAAGTTTAAGTTACAACCACCACCACTGGGCCGCAAACAGAGAGAAGGGCCAACCGCAGCTGGAGCAGGACATGCTCCAAATTCTGGAAGTGCTGCTGCTTCTTTCTCGTACAGTGGGGAGTCTGGTTCGTCCTCAAATTCTGCCTCATCTGGAATGATGACCAACAACTCAACCCCAGCTGCTCCACCAAAGATCAAGGTATGCTCCCCTTTAAAATCAATTCCGAAGAACTGTAGCTCCTTTGTGAATGAAAAAGGGTTTTCTGTAACTCTCCTTCTGTTTCCTCCTTTAGGTCGAGCCCATCTCAGACATGGAGTCGGAGGAAGAAGTCGAGGTCACCGACATCAGCGAGGAGGAGCATGAAGATGAATGTGATGTCTTTTCCCCTCCCCACCCGAATGGTGGCCTTGCCCCTCCTCCCAACCACGATCGTATGACAGATGATGATGATCTTGAGGAAGATGTCTTCAAGACCCCAGCTGCCCCTACCTCAGGGGTTGGGCTGAATCTTTTAGGTTTAAAAGCAGAACCCAGGGAGCTAAACCTGGGCCAGGCCGCTCCCGTCAGCCCTGGGGGTACACGCTGCATCCCCCTGAAGCTGCGTTTCAAACGCCGCTGGAGTGAGGATCAGCGGATGGAGGCAGGAACCGAAGAGGCTGAGGATAAGAAGAGCAGGGCAGAGGGCGAGGAGCTTAACCCAGAGGTGGAGCCCAAACTGGGAGAGGAAAATGGAGACCGGAAGAGTCCGGAGACATTGGTTGCACCTTTGGGGACAGGCCAGAGGAGGGTGAGCTCTGAGCTGCAGCGAGCAACGGCACAGCTGTCTTTAGAAAACAACGTTTGTTGAAGAGGACGTGGTCAAACACATAAACTTAGCAAAACAAAGCTGTCCTCCTTACGGGCTGAAGGCAACTGTTACATGAAGACCATCCATTCTGCAAGTTCAGATGCCCAAACCATCTTTCAAATTTCAGTACACACAGATTCAGTCACTTCAAAATATTGCAACACTACAAATTAATACTGACATCTTTTTTTTTTTTTTTTTTTTTGCATTTTAATTAACCATGCCCTTTCCACAAGTTTAGCCAGAGACCCTTGCTTACTGAACCCATTCCTGTTTGCTGTGTTAGACAAACACCATCCCACTAGTCTCATTGAAGCCTTAGACAAGATCTACTCAAGTCTAGCTCAATACATTTATAAACAAAATCAAGAGATTACAGAAGTGCCTAAACCGGACGTTGATGCACCCCCTGCGAAATATGGGTAGAGATGGTAATAATGAATAATTAGATGGTGATAATGTCTTTTTTTGTCTTGTCATTCATGCCAGTGGAATTTAGGGTCATGGGCCAGTGGACATTTTTTCTATTAAACGGACACTCTTGGATGAAATGAATAATGCAGGAAAGATGCTGCACCCCCCTCCCCAAACTCGATCATTGTTCTCATAATTTGCGGACATGGACGCTTTTTCTTTTTTTGTGTACCAAGATTCAAGTCCTAGGCGTTTTGCGGAACCATCTTGCCGTTCGCTCTTAAACCAGGACCTTCATGTCACTGCCTTCAGAGCCATCAATGCTAGTGTGTTACCAGCCTTCACTACCAATTCTGGACACTTTCCCAGCTGTTCAGTGAGCTCAGCCGACTACCGGGACCACTCAACAACCTCTTAACGTAATCTTAACACGTGTATATACATTGGGGGATTCATTTTATATATGTGTTAGTCCATCTTCATGACCACCAGCTGGATGACAATTTATAGATCACATATGATTATTCCTTCTCCAACTTATTTTTTTTTTTTTTAATCATACAGTTTTAACCCTGAGGGAACATAATAGGAATGTTGGGGCAACATATCAGAGGACGTTTTATGGTTTTAGCTTCGTAATCATCCCTAAAACCTTTTATACAATGCTCCACACCCTTTTGTTTTGTAAAGAACACAAACCTTCTCGGTTTGTTCGGCGTAAATCTCAGGCATACCTCCCCACATCCCTTTCCTATATACAATCGGTTGTCTTTGAATATAAAGCCTTCAAATGAACAAACATTTGTGCCTTTTTTACGGAAAACTGACCGCCCAATGCTTTTAAATGGGTTGCTTTATCGACACGTACAAGTTCACATACAGGAGAGGCCTTAGAAACGTGACCTCAAACACTGCTTTTATGCCTTATTTAGTTTTGTACCTTAAAAGAAACTATCCTAAATAAGATTTGCATTTAGAGTCCATATATTCTCACTTTATTGCACGATAGTCATATATATTTGATAAAAGAACAAACGCTGGTTTTGATACAAATTATATTTCAGAAGGTAAATCTATATGGAAAATCTATGTAATAAGGAAGACGTTTAGATTCAGGGCCCTACAGTGCTTTACTGTGAAATAAAAGTGTTCTAGACAAAGCTAAACGTAACTGACCAATCGTTAAGAACCCTGAACGGCACAGTTGTCCTTGGCCTTATAAGGTATACGTATAGTTTTAACTCGACCCGTCGCATTTGCGTTCTCCCTCTCAGTCTCTCTGCAGTGTTTTAGTTGTAGGAGGCTGTGTTTTATCCACGATGATCAAGATTGAGCAGGTATCACATCCTATTTGGCTTAGCGTTTGGCTACGGCCAGCTCCGTTTGTAGCAAAATGCAGGGACTTTAGTAAATTGCGTCACGGCCATATCCTTGAGAAAGGGACCTCAATTCTGCGAACTGACAACTAGAAAGTGGACATGCAGCCTCTTAGCCCCCCATCTAAGGAGGAAGTATAGGACCTGACACACTTAACACTCATTTTCTTCCCTCATTTTTAAAAAAAATTATTTTTTGGAGTTTGTTTGGCGGCCTTACACCGGTTCAGTGTCTGTATTTCAACTGATTGCTGCCTTATTTGTTAGAAAATACTTTTTTTCTCGCTCTCTCTTCAATATAAACAGTGCTGTTTTATTATACGTTTTTTTTTGTTTATATTACCATTTATCATTTTTAATGTTTATATTATTGCTGGTATTTCGTTTGTACCCCTTACCTGAATTTTAACCTCTCAAGATGAACATTTTAATAAATCGTTCTCCTCTTACCCTCTTTGATACCTTGATATAAATTTGCTCTGGCTTTGTATTAATGCTGGTTTTTAGTTGTAAGTAAGAAAACCAGTTGAAGAGGGAAGAGTGACAATGCTATCGCATTATTTTTATTTTAATGTCTCTTTTTTTGGTTGTGTACATATATAAATATATATTTTCCATTTTGAGGGGATGATGTAAGAAAAAGACAAATTTCTTTGTGTTTAAGGTCTTTTTTTTTTGCTTTCTTAAAGCTTTCCATCTGTCTCTCAACGGTTATGTAATACTTTGTAAAGAGAGACGAAACTTGACGTTACAAGGAACCATGTATACTTTAGTTTCTCATGTGGTTTCTTTTGCTCTTGTAATTAAAAGTGTAATCAGGGTTCATTAAAACAGGTAAAAAAGGATCTGGCTTTCTCGTCCTTTACTTCATTTGCATCTCCCAGTTTCTTGATTTTTTTTTTCCCCTGTTGATGGTGTCTTATATCTGTTGGTGAACAGTTTAAGATAAAACTAATATTTCAACATTTTTCACTATGCTGTCTATTAAACCTCAAACATTTTAATATAA
>CM076071.1:5527500-5622500 GCA_038088235.1 Zacco platypus | reverse complement strand
TGACAGGCTACTGTACGCTTTGGTGAGCGCTGATTGGCTGACGGCGCTGGTTGTCAAGGCTTAGTGCTTCATTCACCATTTTGCGACTGTAGAGTACCCTGGAACCTCAACGGCTGGACTTTTTCTCATTTGCGGAAGAAAAACATTCTTTGCAAACCCTTTCTCGGGGATTCCGTGGTTTTATAAGCTTGCTTTTCGCATCGACACCATTTCAACGGCGCTGTAAATATTCTCGGGGTGAGTTGAAACCTTTCATCTGCAGTACTGCAGAGATCTGCCTATATGTTTAATGCTGTGTTTTGCCTTTACGTCACGGGTCTATCTACAATGTTTCGCTGTCAGATGTTTATTTTTCCTCAGTGGATTGTATAAAATGGCGGAGTAAGCATTTTAACACACACACACACACATTAAAAGGGAGGGGTGGAGGTGCACAGTCAGCCTAAAAACTTTTTTTCCTCAAAATATTTGCGTGACACTACAGTTACGGCTTCAACAAACCGCTTTTGTGTAGTCGTGTACATTTCAGGGACTGTCACCTCTTATTTCCACAGTTCTTTATATAAATATATATATATATACATACATACATATATATATATATATATAAGGCGATTGTTTTGTTATTTAAACTTGACTGTATTATATGAACATTTCCAGTTGCATTCAGTACATTTAATTCATTTTTATAGCCTATAGGCACTCATATGAGAAAGATTGTTTTTTCTCATATTTAGTATTACGGCCACCGTCGCCCTCGATTCAGAAGCCTGAGGGAGACGGGAAACTGCTCTGCGGCCTTGTGTTATGGAGGAGGCCTACGCCACTCGACTGTGTCGTAGGTGGTTGTAAGCGTAGAGTAGGGCACTACGACCAATAAAAGCGCTTGACACAGATACGGCGGTGTACTACTCAGCAAAACTTTCGCAAGTCGACGACAGCAGCGCCACTGTTGATGGGAAACGGGGCTTTTACTTTGTTTCATGGCATTTGTGTTTATTTGGACTCATGGTAACAGTTCAAATTGTGCATTGGGCTTGTCAGTGTAAGATTGAGTTATTATTAGTGCTTTGAAGGTAAATGATTCTTTAGTATATTTCAAATGAGCCAATTCTAGAAGTGTTACACAGAACAATGTTTATTTAAATTGAATTGATTTATGTATTTCGCAGATGTTTCCCCCAAAGTGACTTGGTATAGGCCAATTCATTAACTCTATGGGAATCAAACACATAAAGCATGGTGTTGCTAGTCATTTAGTAGACGCTTTTATCCAAAGCATAGCTTTGCTCAAGGGTATCGAAGGTGGAGAAAGTGCTGTTTATTCACACTCCCCACTTTCAATTCCTGCGGGCATGGGAATCGAACCAGCAACCTTCAGGTTAAAAGCCAGACTCCCTCACCATTAGGCCACGATTACCCCATAGTGCCATCCTCTATGGTTTGAGTTAAAAAGTCATTAAAGTTATACATGGGATTCCCTATGTTGAAGCTGGATTGGGTGGATGATTTCCAGCCCAAATCTTCTCCAAAACCCGCCAGTAACATTCGCTGCCAAAAGAATGTGATGGAATTCTATTGTCATGACATGGACCTCCTTTAAAAATAAATAATGATGAGAAAAATAAAATGATTTTCCCCGCCCGTAGAACAATACATTTGGAAAATGGATCAAAACATGGCAAATACAGTAAAAGAAAATGAGCAAATGTTACAAAAAATGTTGAGAGACTTTAACCTTTGCGCACCATAAAAGCCAAACATTTGTGTTTTACCTTTGTGTTGCGCTTTAACTTCAAACCAAACTAGAGCACATCTTTCTTGAAGTGCACATTGTAGAACTTCAAACCTCTTTCCGTCATTTAACTGTGCTCTCAGAATTACAGTTATATTTACAAAGAGCCTTCGAGTCATCTTCCACCACAAGTTGTAATCCACGTTTTTGGGTCACTCTCCCACTCTTCGTTGTTGCTACAACTTGTTTTATTTTTGCCACTTGCATAGTGGTCACTTAAATATACAGCTACAAGTTCAAAATCTGATCACTTATCGTGTTAAATACCCGTCACTCATGAATCATCATGTCTGCCTGATATCGCTCTTGATTGGTAAAAGTGTGGGCTGCCAACACCGGGCTGACTCTGCAGTGGGCATGTGTGTTTAGTGACGTCATGATGACCGATTGGATGGAGTACATGCACTCTTGGGTTTTAGCCTATAAAATGTTTGAAAACCGTAAAACTGACCCCAAACTATCCCCAAAATCAATTGATAATTTGGACAAATTGGCCAATCTGGAAACACCGGTTGCCACCTACATGACACGCTGTGTCATGCAGAGTTGACAGTTATAATATCATAAACATTTAAAAATGCCAAATGAAATATGTTTGTAAAATGCAATGTATATAAAAAAATAAACATGTTTGAGATTACAAACGTAATATAGTACAAACATAACCATAGTGATGGTATGGATGAACATGCGATAGTCGTCTTGAAGTGTCCACTTTGATCCGTAAACCCGAGGTTCAACCCAATACCTGCGGGCCAGTTCCATAAACTTAGGGTACGTTTACACAACATCGATGTACTAAAAATGGAAAAGTTTTTAAATTATTTTTTTCGTGTACAGACAACATCGTGCTCACATGGATCCCTGAAAACGAATGCATTTTTCAGCCAGGTCAGTAGTTGGCAATGTCACTTTGTAAAGAAACACTATGTGGCTGCAGACTGAACACATAATACGCACGTGTGCAACGTCACTATTTTCACAAAGTCACGTTTTTGTTGCTTACTTGGAGACGATAACGGTATCGTTTTCAAAAGCTTGTGCTTTCAGGCTGCCAAAATGCCATTGTTGAGTAAATTAATGGCCAAAACACATAAAAAGTTTTCCATTTTTAGCTGAGAATGGTGTCGTGTAAACAGCTCCTTAGCCACTTTTTGTTAAGAACTAGTTTGACTTTCAGTTAACCAAGGGGTGATCAGTCTAGAACAATGCACCTTTTTATATAACTGACTGAAATTAGGACCAGTCTTGTGATTAGAAAATGAGATGACTAACTTTTAAGACTAGTCTAAGCAGTTTCTGCAACCACCCACTGAGTGGGTTTGGATCCAAAACTTTGACGAGTGCCACGGACATGGGTGGGGTCTGATATTAGTGGCCTCGGGTCAAGGGGAATTTTAAATAAATGTGCTTTTACCCAATGGACCCAAGAAGACTCTTAAAATATGCAAACTTTCTATTATTTGGTTTTTTTTGTTTAACAGTGTTTTATTATTTAAAACCAATACATATTAAATAATTCTGACGACATTCTTATCCCTCTGTTTTGTTTTTTGGTCAGTCGGCACTTCTGTGTGCAAATTACCAATCACCTCAATGTGCGTGCGGCAGCGGCGATGGTGAGGTGCAACAAAAAGCTTGTGAGCAGCTTATCTACTTGGAACTGCTCATCCAAGCAGAAAAGCGATGTACTGTTGCCAGATATTGATTACAGAAAAACATCGAAATGCAGCCAAACGCCAAACTAATCAACTAAATCAAACTAACAAAAATTCAACCATAACTATATATTTAGATTTTTTTTTTTGCTCAGATAAAACCATTTGTGAAGATCCACGGAAAACATGTTCTCCCACATTTTGACTACATTGTCTGGCAACATGGCTTGGGTTTTGGGGCTAATTTTCTTGGGTCTGTCTCAGGTCGATTGTCTTTTTTAAAAACTAATTTATGCCAGTTGGGTTCAGATGAGATGTGATTTGGGACAATTCAGTCAGGTACAGATCACATGACCGGAAAAGACCTCTAATGATTCTAGTAAAAATAAATAAAGAAACAAATAGGCTAAATATTGAGTGATGTTAGTATAAAGCCCAATTCTGTGGTTCAATTGAGACAGAAACTGAGTCCACCTTTAAACACAATCTTTCATTATTTACACTTTGTGTTATCTTATATGCATTGGAATAGTTTAGTGACCGAAAACTATACTCACCTACATGCCCAGGCAATAAAAGTCTTAGTAGGTCTTAGTAAAGTGTTTTATGATGTAATTTTCTTACTGAAAGCAATATACTGCATATCATATTTGCATTTTGACTGCAAACTTGTCTTACAGTGCAAATGGCATTGTGGTTACTGTGGTTTCGGCTCACAAGAATGGGACAGTTTTGCACTGCGGACCTATAATGATGTTACATCTTCGTCAATTCGAGCATGCATAGGTTCATCAAAAGAGTTCATTCATGTCCTGACTCCTGACCTTTAACCGTAATATAAATTAGATACACAGCCTTAATTTAAGTAAAACCAGTCAGTCATATTTTATAGTCATAAACCCTGCATTCAGTTTTCAAGATATTCAAAGCTTAATTTAATACTCATTTGACTACACTGGATTATTTGTAATCTGTAGGGTGTATTTAAACTGGGTTGTAGCTGTGTCCAAGTGTCTAAATATATTTATGCAAAAATTAATGTTGGTAAAATATCTCAATTGGGTTTAAAACACAATGCACACTGTAAGTTTGGATCGTGAAGAAAAGGGTTTTTTGGTAGGACGACAAATGTGTAAGTAGTAATGTGTAAGGATGGTATTGTACATTGAGATGTTGTAGTGCTGTGACAGGAAGTGAGGACTGTAGGGGTGGATTGCCTTTCTAACGAATGTAAAAAGGTCATTTGAAAGAGCGAGTGTGTGTGTGTGTGTGAGAGAGAGAGAGCCTTAGAGCCACAGAAATACCACTGAACAAGGAATTCCCCCGCCTCCTCTGATCCAGCCAAAAAACCAGAGTGTGTGACTTGTCTGGGCAAGCATTTTTCTTTGTATTCTGTCTTTGTCAAAGTTTTTAGCATTAAGTTGTGTTATATCCACTTTGTAAGGCAATGGCATATCGCACTTAGGATCTTAGATTAGGCACTATTCTTAAAACATTATCTCCTACGCTACCTTGCTTTTTAATTATGCTGTATTCTAAACTCTCTATTCCCTATATAGGGATTGTAGTTCTGTCTAATGAACTGATCTATCTCATGTGCTGTGTTTCTTTACAGGGTTTAATTAAAGAAGGAAAGGATAGTGCAAACAGGAAGAGGCTTGTACACGAACAGAAGAAAAAGACACAGAAGGGGCGGGATGCAAGAAGGAAACGGAGTGGAAGATATCGATAGGCTGGGACTTGCAGGAAATCAGGAGGATTAGAGACTATCTTAGAGCAAAAAAAAGATGAAGCCCATTAAAAAGCAAGACAGGCGGTCGCCCCCCTCCACTCGTGCCAAGGGAGTTAAGAGGAG
Organism: Zacco platypus; assembly: GCA_038088235.1. Lineage (NCBI taxonomy): Eukaryota > Metazoa > Chordata > Actinopteri > Cypriniformes > Xenocyprididae > Zacco > Zacco platypus. Next base: position 5,617,192 of record CM076071.1, on the reverse strand, counting down.
GATGGCGGATAGTAGCCCACAGGAAGATAAGAGAGAAACAGAGGAAATATCCCAAATTTTACCTACCTCTCCCAAGAGACATATCTCCTCAAATTCTGACTCATCACAGGAAGGGCCTCTGAGAAGAAGTGGGTCTCCAGAAAAGGAGGGGATCCACAGTGATGGGGTCCTCAATATAGTAGTAGATTTCGGGAAGACGGATGAACCCCCAGGGAGCTCCAAGTCTGGCGGAACACAGAGTGACAGCAACAGTAGCACGACCAGCGCCAGCAATAGCCCCAACCCTTCGTCTAGTCGTAAGACAGCCACTTTTAAGGCCCGCGTGCCCAAGAAGAAGTACACCTCGGAGCACTATTCCGGAAACCATGGCAATGCCAGCACACCCCCACTGAGCAGCAGCAGCTCTTACAATAGTACTGGTGCTAACCAGGTCCCAGCTGCCTCTGCTGCACACACAGACCCACACAGTCAAACCCAGCTGGCTGTGGACGGCATCGCTGAGTATGGACAAAACAATGTAATGGGGCCCACAGGTAGAACTGCAGATGAGTGCGGAGAGAAGGATGGATTGAGCGTATCTAGCCCACAGCGTTGCTCCTCTACCGATACGGCCAGCGAACACTCAACTGACCTAGAAGTGACAGCTTCAGGATGTGATTCTCACTCCAACTCCCAAAAGCCACAAACCAATAGCACTTCAACACCCTCACAGGAGAGCCTGTCATCTGGGTTAGCTGGAGTCCTCGCCAAAGGTCTGAAGAATCAGAGAGTTCTGGCCCGACAGGGGCCCAGATTAGGGGAAGGCTGGCCTCACGATCGGGGTCGGGATATTTCAGGAGTGTTTCGTGCTGGTGTCGTACGGAGAGTTAGTGAGGCGCATGGGAGTGTGGAGGTGCAGCTTAACGGAGAAAAGACCATATGCAAGTACCCTTTTCGAGTCACTACTGATTCTGTTGACCTCATTCTAGATGCGTCACCTCCTGGTGTGGCCCCGGTGGCTATAGGCACACAAGTCTGCGTCCCCTTTAGAGGAGCTGAGGAGGGCAGCGAGGGAGGGCAGCAATGGTACAGGGAAGGTATAATCACTCAAGTAGATCAGCATCCAGCCGTGTCTTTCCCATACCGTGTCCAGCTACGGGAGGATCTGTCTGATGAGAGAAAGGAGAGGAGAGGTGGAGAGGATGATGGAAGGGCCATTAGTGCTCAGGCCGTTTGGGTATCACGACAAAATCTTCGCCTTCTGGTTCCTCCATGGGACCTAGAACCACCTCAGCCAGCAGAGCCAGGGCTTGATGGCAGGAGAGTAAGAGAACGAGAGTGGGAGGAAAGAGAGGACATGGAGGTGTTTCGATTGACAGCGTATAAAGTTGCACAGGGTTTGTTGCACCCTGTAACTGTACCTTTCACCTCATCCCATTCTTCGTCTTCTGCCATTAACACTGCCATCACATCTGTACTCAGTGTAGCCCCAAACAGAGACTATGATCATCACAGAGAGAAGGATCAGGAAAGAGACCTGCATAGGCACTTAGAGAGAGAAAGGGAACAAGATAGAGAAAGGGAGAGGCTCAAGCATCATCCTCTTCATCCATCCACCCCAGAGGAGGACATGGAGGTCAGCCGTCTCAGTCAGCTAAGGGATGGCGGCATGACTGCAGCCATGAGTAGCAAAGCTCTTGGGGTTCCTTCTCAACATCGGCACATTCTTTCTAAACCAAACTACCTCAGCCCTGGGAGAGGGCTTAGCACCCCAATTGCACCCCATCTGCCTCTTGCTCCTCACCCAAATCATCCCACTATGCTTCTGGGCCTAGATTCAGCTACAGGGGCTGCAGTCATCTCCTCCACACCCCAGCTTCCTCCCTTACCAACAAGCTCTTCTCGAGGCTCCCTGGACAAGACCCCCAGCTCCAACTCGCATGGTGCATCAGGGGGCGGCTCTGGATCCTCGTCCTCTTCGTCGCGTTCCCGCACACCCCTCACAGCCGCTCAACAGAAGTACAAGAAGGGCGACGTGGTATGCACCCCTACAGGCATCCGCAAGAAGTTCAATGGCAAGCAGTGGCGCAGACTGTGTTCACGTGAAGGCTGTTCAAAGGAATCACAGCGCCGTGGCTACTGCTCACGACATCTCTCCATGCGCACCAAGGAGATGGAAGCCGGAGGCGGGGTTGCCCGAGAAAGAAGTGGTGCCAGTAGCACGGGCACTCTCACACCTGACCTTCGTTTAGGTGGACGCACCAGCAGCGAGTATGACTGGGACGACAACTCACGAGACAGCAGTGAAGCAAGCAGTCGTGGCGGTGACTCTCGACCACGTCTGGTGATGACCTCTCTCATACCGCAAGAACTGCCACGTGAACTGTCCCGCTTTGACTTTGATGAGTGCGAGGCTGCAAATATGCTGGTCTCACTTGGCAGCTCTCGCTCATGCACACCCTCATTCTCACCTGTATCCAATCAGTCACCATTCTCCCCTGCTCCTTCCCCCTCACCCACACTATTCGGCTTCCGCCCAGCTAATTTCAGCCCCATCACAGCACCTTCACCTTTGACCCCTCGCCGCCCTCGCCACCTCAGTGGCACAAAAATGCCGGGCACCCCCAGCACAGAACGTGAGCGCCACATCTCTGGCATTGTGCCCACTTTTCAGACCAACCTGACGTTTACTGTGCCCATGAGCCCCAGTAAACGTAAACTGGATGCCCCACCACCCCCGTTGCCCATTACATCAGACTATGCGAAATCTGATCCCCAACTCTCTGACCCCGGCCTAAGCCTCAACGCAGCAGCATTCAGGGTTTTATCACCCCAAAGCCAGCCTACAACCCCCTCTTCTCTCTCATTCCCTCGACAGAGGAGTGTCACAAGTCGACCCTCATCCTCTGCCGCCTCCACTCCACCGCCTATGCTGGTTTCTCCCACACCACCCTCACCCCTGCCTCAAGATCCCAGCTCACGTCGTATCGTTCCCCTACGCGATTCGCCTGTCATTGTTCGTAACCCAGATGTGCCATTGGCAAAATTCAGTGATAGTCCCCTGAGCCGTAGAGGAAGCTCACGCTCCAGGGAGCACAGCCAGCCTCCTCACCATGCCGTGGGTCTCCAGGCTCCTGTTCCTATTAATGGAGCAGCCACCAATGGAGCAGTTCTCCTTCGCAATCCTGCTCCCACTTTAGTCCTGGTGACCTCCTCTCAGTCATTGACACCTGTTGCTCCTGGACATCCCGCCCATTCAAACTCTTCCGCTTTACATGTGTCCACCTCTAATGCAACCACTGGACCTGTCCTTGCGATATCTGGCTCAGGAAGTAAAGAGCAAGAGAGGAAGTCAGGTGGCCATGCAGATGCAGGTGGTGCTCTCCCACAGCCTGTGGCTTGCCATCCTTCACCCACTGCTCTGTTGCCCCTCATCCTGCCAGCCGAGTCCCCTCACCCTGCTCCTCGCAAAGACATCATCATGGGACGACCTGGCACTGGTAAGAATCATGAAAAATAAATAAAAAACAACTAGAACACTACTTATTATTGTTTGTTACTAATTATTATTGATCACCATAGTCATCCACAGAATTATGGTATATAAAATAATTTTTAAAAAGTGAGTGTGCTATCTTTCTATTATTTGTATACTATTGTTCAAAGTTTAGGGTATAATAAGGTGCTATATATATAAAATAAATAAATTAAATGGGTCATGAATGAGTGCATTTTTTTTAATGTTCTCTGACGTCCACTTATAATGTTAAAATTTTTACATCAAAAAACATCCTAATTTAGACATCCTATTTTCTATCCTGTTTTTGACCCTCTCTTTCGAACACTCCATTTTGATGGGCGTGCTGCATTCAAGACTTGGAAGTAAATGCCCACTGCAATGATTGGCTAAAAGTTTTGCATATTAAAATAAGTAAGTACTTGGAGTTACCACAGTTATAACAAAGGATGACTCACGGTGTTTCGTTTAAATGGAATAATGAATAAATGTGCCATTGTTTGTTGCACTGTCGTTTTTATTGGCTATTCATAGTTCATCATTTTCGATAAAGTGAAAAACCTATACATTATCATTTGCAGTGTCGTGTTTTAAATAAAATGAAACGTGTTGGATTATTTTACTGATGACAAAACGGAAGAACTTACTCACTGAAACTTTTATTCAGGATTACAGTGAATAGCTTAGATCAAGAAAATAAGCAAAGGAGCATTCCCTACGTATTTGGGTATCCCCTGCATTAACCCCATAAATGCAGAAGCAAAGGAAAGAACAGCAAATCATAACTGTCACAATTATTCACAGTTTGAATAGTTCAGTGTAAATTGTACATATCAAATGTTCTGTAATAGACAAAGCAATAATGACACATGGTAAAAACATTGTTAAACTTGTTGCGACATTGCTGTCGGTTCAAATATAGTTGGCGGCACTGCATCATCTTTTCTTTTCAGTCTCTCTGAAAAGCCTGCATTGAAGTGATTTGTTTATAAACTAATCCACAGTAAAATTAATCTTACTGACGCGATATAACTTTGTTAAAAATAAAGTTCACCCACGCTTTCTTAATGTTAGGATCACAAAGAAGGCAATGCAAAGCATCTCTCTATTATTTTGTTGCTGGAGTAATTCTGTGTTTGCGTCTCTCTCGTCTTTAAATATGCGCGAATTGGTGGGCCGGGTCAAAGAGGCGATGATGTAGAAGTAGCCATTGATCTGGTGGTCTTTTGTCACACTATGACGTAATGTTACAAAATCTGAAACAAGTCGTTCCCTGTTGAAAAATCCATGACTATGGAGGTCCACCTGCTAGACCAGCACTATACTAACCAGCATTAAACAGCCTGGACCAACATAGAATTCATGCCGTTATATGCTGGATTTTTTAGCTGGGTTTTCAATAAAAGCTTTTTTTTGGACAAACAAGGACGTTTTGAGTTCTGAAACTTACAGGATATTTTTAGTACAATGACCTCTTACATGTCAAAAGATCATTAAAATTACATTTCTCAATTCATGACCCCTTTAATACTTTTATTCAGCAATACATTTGATCAATGCATTAAATTATTCAAAAGTGACAAAGATATTTATAATATTACAAACGATTTCTATTTCAAATAAATGCTGTTCTTTTGAGCTTTCTAAATCCTGAAAAAAAGAGTTCTTTCTCTTTGCTTAATTTTTTTTCTCCTGAAAAAGATGTCTCTAGTTTTGTGAGATGGAGGACACAAACAAACACTTTCTATTTCCTGTTAGGCTGGCAAACTGTAAAAATAAGGGGGCTCAGAGCGACTTTGGTATGCTGGTCAGCAGCAGGTGTGTTTGGGTGTGTGTAGTGAAGAATGCCCCTGTGCTTTCAGGGTCAGTGTTTCTTTAGACAGTTGCAGCATGTCTGAAATGATACACAGGAACTTGCCCAGACATGCTCGGCTAGAGGGTGATTGGGCCGCCCTGATACTCATGAGTTTTTAAATTGAGATAAACAGTTCACTGCAATGACAGATGCCTAGGACATGTTACACACTTTCTTAGTTTTCACCCTTCATTGATACACAGACATATGCATATGAATGGCTTTCATTCAAGTTCAGTCTGACACAGAGAGGTGCTGTTTCAATAGTTCCCTCTTAAGAGAACAGAGAGGGGCTTTAGGTTTTCCAAAACAATCATGTGTATATATAAAAGGTTTGTCTGTTTCTGCATTTAGTTTGGACCAACGTGGAGCCCCGCTCTGTGCCAGTGTTTGCGTGGCATTCATTGGTTCCTTTTCTGGAGACCAGCCAAACAAAAATGTCCACGCAGCCTGCAGATGGCCAAACACTTGTAAATCAGAGCAAAGGTAATATTTGATAGAAAAATGGAACACTATAATTTGACATTGCAACATTTTCTTGTATGACACTGCATAGAATATTCACATTCAGAATATGTTTTCAGTTGATGTTTTGAAACTGAATAAACTTGCAGAACCTCGGTGTGGAGTTGCCCTTGTTACCGAAGGACTTGTTGACCATCCAGCACCAGAGAGAGGTTCCCCGTCTTGCCCCCCTCCTTCTGCTGAAGACCCACCCGTGGAGAGAGAAGGAGGCGACAGTGAGACCGAGAGTGATGCTGACGACCTGTAAATATCAGTTTGCATCTCATCTCTTGAGCAATGTATTAATAGGCTTGGGCGAATATATACTGATTGTTTCGCAAAGTTTGTACTTTTTTGTGTCACATTTCTGTGGGATACTGGAAAAAAAATGATAAACATTTCATAAGTATTAAAGGCTTTTATTGGGGGGAAAAAGTCAGTGTTGACCCTTCTTCTTCATAACCTCTGCAATTCTCTCTGGCAGTCTGGATATCAGCTTCTGGGCCAAATTCTGACTGATGGCGTTGATTGATGACAACATTTCAATGTAATGATCTCTGAGCCACTTTATTATCACTCTTGCCTTGTGACATGGTGCTCCATCATGCTGGAAAATGCACAGATCATCACCAAATTGCTCCTGGGTCGTTGGGAGAAGTTGCTCTTGCAGGACGTTTTGATACCATTCGTTATTCATGGCAATGTTTTTGGGCAGAATTGTGAGAGAGCCCACTCCTTTGGATGAAAAGCAATTTTCCAGATGTCCCAAACAGTCGGAAGGAGGCTTCATCAGAGAAAATAACTTTTCACCAGTCCTCAGCTGTCCAATCTTTATACTTGCTGCAGAATTTCAGTCTGTCTTTGATGTTTTTCTTTTCTTCACATCCACCTTCTGCCAATATTGAGTGGCTCTGCACTCTGCACATGATTCCGTAGCTCCTCGGGAGGAGACGGTCCTGGCGCTTGCTGGACACCCTGGGACGTACTGCAGTTGAACCTCTCTCCTTTAATTTCCTTGCACATGAGGCCATTTTGATGCAAAACGATGATCGCTGCATATCTTTCTTTAGAGGCAACCATTGCTAACACAAGAACATAGGAGGCACTTCTTCCCTCCTTTTATAGCAGCCAGACTGCTTTCATAGTCCAATCAAAATGACTAGTACTCGTTCAGACTTTCCCGTGTCCTGATGATGTGATTAGTTAAAGGATGTTAGCTGGGCCAACTTCTGTTTTTTGTGATAAATTTAATTTGAACACCACAACAACAAAAGCAGCAAACTTTGCGAAACAATTTATGTCACTGCCAACACTTTTTGCATATATAGTGTATATATATATATATATATATATAGTGTATACATATTCAAAAAAGTACATTGTTAGAAAGGACCTCTGTAAGGGATTTTGAGACAAAGTTACATCTGATTGTTTTTTTGCACACTTTTTTTTTTTTCTCTTAAATTTTTGGTTACTTTTAAAAAATGTAATTCTCTTGTTTTTCAGGTTTTTTCCAGGTGTAGTTCAAGGCCATGCTCCATCCACCAGCCCAGCGAAGAGGCGTACACAATCTCTTAGTGCACTCCCAAAAGATGGTGACAAGAAGGTAAGTTTCGGTCTTCTGTTCCTGTTAATGTGTTCATTCTGAGGTTTTGTTCTGTATCTACAATAGAATATGAAATACAATAAGAAATACAATACAATAAGACATTTTGTTCATTGCTTGGTTTCCTTTGAGTAGTACTCGGCAGCCTCACCACTTCGCTTTTAGTGAGGACGGAAAAATAACTCCAGACACTTGTCAAGGGCTTTAGGCCACAATTAAGCATTGTAACCATTAATTTCCATTATTATCTTCTGTGCTATACAAATGCACACTTATCATTTCTCCTCTCTCTGTCTCTCTCTCAAACCTACACAAAGAGGGAGAAGGACCACATCAGACGGCCAATGAATGCTTTTATGATCTTTAGTAAGAGGCACCGTGCACTGGTCCATCAGCGGCACCCCAACCAAGACAACCGCACTGTCAGTAAAATACTGGGGGAGTGGTGGTATGCGTTGGGACCCAAAGAGAAGCAGAAGTATCATGATCTTGCCTTCCAGGTACAGTCAGACTCATGAAATGCCAATCTGTCATCACTGTTTTTTTTTATATATAACATCGACTTGTTTGCATTTGAATTAGTGGTAGACCGATAACAGTTTTACAGCGGTCAATATACATTACATACTGTAGATGCAAATTTTTGGAAAGCACTATGCTTGATGACCAGTTTAATGGCAATATGCGCTACCGTTCAAAAGTTTGACTTGGTAAGATTTTTTTTTTAATGTTTTTCAAATATTTCGCTTTTGTTTTATTATGATTATCAAGTCTGCATTTGTTTGATCCATAACACAGTACCATTGAGAAATATTATTACAATTTAAAAACTGTTTTCTGTTTTAATATATTTTCCAGTTGTAGTTTATTTCTGTGATGGCAAAGTTGAATTTTCAGAATCAATACTTCAGTGTCAATTGATCCTTCAAAAATCATTACATGCTGATTTGATGATCAACAAACATTATTATCAGTGTTGAAAACAGTTGTGTTGCTTAATATTTTAGTGGAAACCATGATACATTTTTCAGGATTCTTTGAGGAACGGAAAGTTCAAAAGAACAGCATTTTTGTTACGTATGTTATGTAAAAGTCTTTACCATCACTTCATCACTGATCAATTTCATGCATCCTTGCTAAATTAAATTACTGTACTCAATATGTTTGAATTACCACAAATGTTTGAACAGTAGTGCTTATATATAGTACAATCAAAATTAATAATTAGTAATGATAAATTTATGAAATGAAATGATCATAGATTTAAAAATTGTGCATTTACATTACAAAAAATAATAGAAATCAGATTACGGGCATGATCAAAGTGTTGTACATTTTGAATGTGTTCATTCATTCAGCCTGTTACTTTATTTGTAACTTTTAAGTTTCATACTCGTATTTCTCTTGTTCTCTTTTAGGTGAAGGAGGCTCATTTCCGGGCTCACCCTGATTGGAAATGGTGTAACAAGGACAGGAGGAAGTCCCTGTCTGAGGGCCGGGGAACTCCAGGGGCCAAAGAAGCTCGCGAGCGCAGCGTATCTGAAAGCACAGGTCCGTGTGGGTGTTTGTTTATATGCGGTGTGGGTGTTTGTTGGTCTTGTGAAACTATGAGTGCATAGTAGTGTGAAACACAACTGATGTAGAGTTAACCTTCTTTGTCTCCTCAGAGGCCCATTCCACCTCTCAGGGGGCAGACCACAAAGGAGCAGGGCCCAGTTGGACTTCCCCTCAATCTGACGGTCACGGAGGATCAGTGGGTGGGCAGCTTCAACGGCCTCGCGCCTTTTCCCAGAGCGCTGTGCATACTCTGGAGAGGAGCGAGCAGGAGAGAGAGCTGGACAGCGCGGGTCTGTTTCAGCGCCACCCCCCTGCTCACCCTCAACGGCCAAGTGAGGATGTCACCAGTGATGAAGAGCATATGGTGATCTGTGAAGAGGGGGATGATGATGTCATAGGTAAAGAACATGCATTATATACATCTTTGTCAATATGATACCTAGCAACAACCCAACACACATTAGCAACCACCTGCAATGCCCTAGCAGAATTATGGCATGTTTTGCTTATGCAAACACCACTAATATTTTCTTCAGAAAAGTAAAAACTTTCAAACTAATGATCTGTCAAGCGTTATATATTGTATCCATTTCATAAACTTCATTTTTTATTCTAGGGGGTCTGGATCTGTTGAAAGCCCCTGATCTGTAGATAATGCTGTAATCTGTGGAATGTACCCACCATCAGGAAATTTTGTTTTGATGTTACGAGCGTTTTGCGTTCCATTATTGTTGTCTCATTATTAGTCAGCCCTGTGACTGATTCTTCAGTCTGTGTCTCCCACGAGCTCTGTGCTCTCTGATGCACCACCACCATCCAAACATCATGAATTGATTTTGGAAAGGCAAAATCTCCTCTGTGCTCAGCTCTGTCAGTCCCATGAGTGTGAAATATACAAGCCCGGCTTTCACAGCTAACGTGTGATTCCTTCGCAGAAGACTCGTTTGCAGACGGCTCCATTGACCTGAAGTGTAAAGAGAGAGTGACAGACAGTGATGACGAAAACGACCATGCAGATGAGGCTGACAGCAAGGTAACACTTAATGCATCACATGAGTAGTTGGCATGGCAATCCCACAGTGTTTCAGTTACAGTTGAACTAAAAGTATTTTAAAAAATTCAGTTTAATTGTTATACATGCAGGTTTTTTTTTTTTTTACATTTTTAAGTTAATAAGTAGTGTTTATTCTTTAAAAATGATTGATTAAAAATACACTTTCCCATTTCAAATTTGTGCAAGTTATTAGCTAAAATGTTTGAAAAATGTCAGTTATTCACCTACTGACCTCATCCAGCTGTGATATAAGTTTGTTTTTCATTGGCGAAAGGACTATGGATTGCTTGTTAAGGATTATGCTTCAAATTAGATAAGCCTCATTACCATAGCAACATAAATTATATTTGCTCTCATCTAATTATTATTTATAAAACCAGATTATATCAGCATCTGTGTATTTGTTTGTCTGGTTAGTAACTACTATTTCTTCAGGGTTTACTCTTGAGGTTTTCCACGTGAATGGATATATCAACAAGGCAGCAGATGTTGTTCCTTCTCTTAGATGGTTCACTGACCAAATTGTTTGCCTAAAGGGATAGTTCACTAAAAAAAAAAAAGAAATTTTACTAATCCTCATGTCATTCCAAACCAGTGTTATTTTATTATCAATGAGACACTATTATAGTTTTTATCACTATTTTGAATAAGTTTTTATTTTTATATTTTCAGCTCTCATTTTATTTTTAATTATAGTTTTTGTCATTTTTATTATATCTATATTAATTTGAGTTATTTTAGTACATCAAGTTAACCTAAATTAAACGTTATATTTTCATGCATCTTTTCCATACAACAACAGCATGTAGTGATCACAGTTTACGCTCAAAATAGGACAAAAAGCATATTAAAAGTAGTCCATATGACTCTTGCATAATATTCCAGACTGAGCCTTCCTAGAGGTAAAACAGTAAAGCATGACCCTAAAAATGCCAAGGTTATGAGTTCAATTCCAACGGAACGCACGAATTGATGAAAAATAATGATAGATTGGAATGCAATGTAAGTTGCTGGAAGTGGTTTTTCACTTAAAATCCTCTTAGGCTACGTTAACACTGCGAGCCTTACTGCTCAATTCCGATTTATTGCTCAGATCCAATTTCTTTGTATAGCTGTTGTTGTTTTAAAAGTGGCCAATATCAGATGCCAGTGTGAACAGATCATGGTCCTGAACTGACCCGCATACGCAAAAGAGCAATCACGCAGCACGCTGTCATACAGAAGTAAACAGAGAATATTAAAGTAAGTGATTACACGTTTATATTTATAGTGTGATCTGCCACACAAGCCAACAAATTTATGTGCAAAGACAAGGATGCGAAAAAAGAGAGCAGAGTTTTTAATCATTTATGATATGAGCCCTCATGTTTTGCTTGAATATAGAGCTGTCGCCGTAATACTTATGAGCTCTGACACATCACTTTCACTGACTATCTTTCGCAACTGTCTTGTTAACTTCGGGTAAGTAAAATCTTTTTTTCCCAGGGTGAGCCCGGAAAAAGAATTCTGAATAATACTGCAGTCACATTGCAAAACATCTGACTTGGATGCTGTGGCACAAATTGGAATTGAAAAGATCAGATTCCAAGTGGTTTGTGCTGTTCAGACTGTCATGACAAAAACAGCTCTGAGTCACATGTGATTTGGGCCACATTTGCTCGCAGTCTGAATGTAGCCTAATTCTCTATTCTCCGTATTTGAATTGTCGCATCTCGTACAGTTGCAACATGCAGTGTCATCAATGTCAGCACAGACCTCATTTTTAATCAGAATGTGAATGAAATTATCAGTGTAATCTGATGTCACAAATGATCTTCTCCTTTTAGCGCACCTTCCGTTCCACTTTGCCGTTCTCTCTGGCTGGCAACAAAGATGAAGAAGGGCATGAAGAGAACCTGGAGAAGAAGAAAAAGAGAGGGATGGGTGGTGCAGAGCTGAATAACCAGGGGCCCAAAGAAGGGAAAGGAGGTGGTGGAGGAGGGCATGTTCCGTTCCCTGTTAATTCAGCCTCCGTTACTTGTATAAATACCACTTTGCCGCATGATGTGGGGACGTACTATTCACAAGGCACTGTCAGGATGGCCCCCACCATAGTGACCAATGTTGTTCGACCCATCACTAGTACCCCTATCCCCATCGCCAGCAAGCCAGTTGATGGGGGTGTGGCTGTTGGGAACCTACCTCCAGACGGGAAGCCCAAGCTACTGATTGGTGCAGGTGGAGCAGGAGGAGGTGGGTACTTTTCCTCCTCTTCTCCCAAACCTAATGGACAAGGAAGCTTAGTTACTGGCCTGGTCTTGGGAGGAACCTTCCCAAACCAACCCACCGTTCAGCTCATCACCCCACCCCATCCTGCTCCATGCAACGGAGCCCCGAGTAACAGTGCAGTACCTCTTCCCCTACTTCATCACCAGTTCCTCCCCACTGCCTCTATTACGCCCCCTAGTGGCGGGAAGCCTGTAACACAGGTGCAGTACATCCTTCCAACTCTGCCTCCAACTGCCAATCCCAACAGTCCCTCCTCCCAGCAGACCTCCAGCATCCTTGCTTTGCCCAGTACCACACCCACCCATGTGACCCTGGCCAATGGTGTACATTCGGGAGCAGGGCAAGGAATAAGATATGCTTCAGTCCCTGCAGTGGGAGGAGTCAGCCCAGGAGGTGGAGGTGAGATTTTAGGCAGTTAAATTGTTGTGGAGAAATCGGACACTTCTTTTGCGATTTAAGTTGAGTTCAGGTTTCCCACAGTTTGGATTTCTCAGGCCTGGAAAAAAATTTTCACCTAATTTTGCTCAATTTAGAAAATGGCTTGATTAGTGTATACTAACGTTCAAACGTTTGGGGTCAGCAGGATTTTTTTAAGGTTTTTGAAAGAAGCCTTTTATATGCTCACCAAGGATGCATTCATTTGATCTGAAAATATTGTTATTCTAAAAGAAATTTCTGAAATAATATTATTACAATTTTAAATAATTGTTTTCTATTTGAATATCCTTTAAAATGTTCAGCATCATTACTCCAGTCCTCAGTGTCATATGATCCTTCACAAATCATTCTAATATGCTGATTTGAGAAACATTTCTTATTATTATCACTGTTGAAAACAGTTACCGTTTAAAATTAATGTTTTTGTGGAAACATCTTTTTCAGGATTGTTTGATGAATATAAAAGTAAAAAGAACCGCATTTATTTGATATATAAATATTTTATAACGATACAAATGCCTTTGTTGTTTTACTGTCAATGTATTGCATCCTTGCTGAATATAAATATTAGTTTCTTCAAAAAAAAAAAAAAAATGTAATTGTCCCGAAATTTTAGAATGGTAGTATATATCCATAGCCGTTTTCAATCAATCTATCAGCTTTTCCAAAAACAAAACCTCTTGTTTCAAATCACTGGACTAGATATTGCTTTTGTTGTAAACCAAACCAAATATTTGACATGTGAGTTTGACATGTGATTGGTTCTTTTCAATAAATCAGCTGAACCAGTTCACAAATGACTCATTCATGAAAAATAGCTAAAATTCATTTCAAAACATGTGGGAACCCTGTAAATGATCTGATTTGTCTACATCCAAGTCAAAGTGAGCTTTGGTATGTTTTTATTCATGATTTTGAGCAGATATAATGAGGTTTCTCAAGCTTACAGGGATCAGGATTATGCACACAGTGTTTGGGAAATTAGGCACTTCATCAAATCTATTCTCGGTCTCTACTATATCAGTCCTTTTCATCTCTCCGCACAGTTCAAGCGCAGTCCCCAGTCTTACAGAGCAAGATGCTTGTTCCCATGGCAACTGTCGGAACAGGATCTACACCTCCGCAGCCAATTTCCCTGGTGGGCCCACCCCTTCCTGTTCAAAATGGGGCTCAACCAGGAAGTAAGGTAGATTGACTTGAGTTACTACCCTTCTACATGAACAAGTATTTATTGTATGAACGATAGATGCGTCAGATTCATTCGCTTCTTTGCTTTTCAGATCATTCAAATTGCACCAATGCCTATGGTCCAAACAAATGTGCATCCTGGTGGATCAGTGCATACTGGCAGCTCATTTCCTGTCTCTATGCCAACCGCGACTGTCATGGCCCCTGGGCCCACCCCTCCTCAGACGGTGCTCTTGACGCCACCACCTACAAGGTACTCTACCGCCCACTGTCTCTTTAAAACTGCTGCCAGACATCTGAGCATTGAAACATAACCTAACCTAACCTTCTAGTGACTGTGCCAAGTAGGACATGTTCCTGGATCAACATCCTTGTTGGTCCTGGGACAACATCCTATAAAGTTTCAGAAAGGCTAGGCTTTGAGCTGGAGTTAGGGGCACCAAACAATTTCAAAATTATTGACAAATATGTAAGTTCACAAAAGTTTTTTTTTTTTGTCAGTGATAACAAAGATGAGACAAAAAAGATCTATAATTTAGACAATAATTAAAGGGTTTTAATAAAAACATACTGTAAAAAAAATAATATTGCACGATTTTACTGCACTAACAGTGTATTTTGAATGCAAAAAATCTTCTATATTCTTGTAAAACATATATATATATATATATATTGTTTGTATTAAACATATATATATACATTACATTATATTTTTATAATATTATATAATATTATTATATTATTTAATATTTTATATAATATATTAATGTAAATATAATATAATAAAAATGTATATAATCATCTATATATAATATAAATATATATATAAAATGTTAAAATAAGGTTTTAATCATGTTCCTTACAATTTGTTATTTTCGTTTACTAAAATTATATGCCAGTTCAGTCTTAGTTAAATGTTAAATGACCTAACCATAGACTGTAAAAAAGATGGACTGCGTCTCCGCTTCCTTCCACTGTAGAAAAATGAAGCCAAAATATCCCAGCCGATTACGTCGTTCAGAGCCTGAATCTGCACAGAAGTGATCCTGAGGTGGAGCCGCGGTATCAAGGTTCCGCCCATACTCCCATTCCCGCAGACTCAATCGCAAACACACCTGTCAATCATGATGTTACAACCCATTTTTATAGCATTACATAACTAACTAAAACATACTGGAAAAACGAGCACATAAAAATACGTCTGCGTGATAAGAACTGCCTAAAATGAATTAAAAAATGTAATACTTTTATTCCATTTTACCAATCATTCATCCTCTGATTTTAGGGGTAGTTAGAGTAAGGAGTTTGCTACTTTGACAGGAGCGTTGAATCATGAGTGAAAATCACAGTGACTCAAAGCTAACTTTCTGCTGTGCTTTTGTCGTTCAGGATCACATATGTCCAGTCCACTCCTGGAGTTGCGGCTCCTTTGCCATTGGGTTCTACACCTGCAGTCTCTTCCACCCAGCAGGCCTCATCACCTGCGGGTCCATCTTTTTTGCAATCTCCAGTGGCGACCCTTGGCTTTACTGCAATTGCCCCAGCTGGTCAGGCCTTGGTTCAGCCCATTGTTGCAAGTGAGTATAATAGCCGACAGTTCTTTAAACCACCAAGACATATTTAAGACTGTATGACAAACATTATCAAATTTCTACCACAGGTCAGCCACCCCTCCTGGCTCCATGCCCGCCCCCGAGCGGATTTTCACAACCTGCACAAGCCTCGGCAGCCACCCGTCAACTTGTGACCGCCATTTACCCCAGTGTCAGCTTAGCTGGAGGAGTTGTGTCAGTGACCGCCGTGCCACAAAGCACACCAAGTTCCACATCAGTTCCAGCATCATCCTCAACGCCTCAAGTGAGGACCTCCTCTGCCGTGGCTGCGCAACCACACGTACAGGCAGATGTGCAGCTGCAGTCTCAGGTAAACATTAAAATGGAAAACGAGAGTGGACCAGAATCTAGGAAAGAGATGGAGAAGCAGAGAGACCTGGTGGTGTCAAAAGATGGACATCAGACGCCACCTAGTGGTTTGGAGGAATCGGTGCAACCGAGCTGTACATCACACACACATAAAGGTAAAAGCAACCTCATAAACTTCACTTGTACAGTAGTACATTTTTTTGGTACTAAATTTTAAAATGCGCTTTAATTTTTTATTTTAACATTTTAGTTTCTGTATATTAAAAATACTGTGTGGCTATGAATTTCCAGCAAAAACAACTATGATATATGTGATATTAATGTGAGAAAGACTATTGTTCAAAAGTTTGGGGTCAGTTTTCTAATAAATTATACTTTTATACACTTTTAATAATACTTTTATTCAGCAAGGGTGCATTAAATTGATAAAAAGTGATTTAAAAAAAAAAAATTTATGCTGTCACCATAAATATCTTTGGCCATTTTGACGTCTTTCACAGTAGTTGTTATTAAATATTGATCTAGCATTTGTCACATACAGAATGGGTTTGCAATCTTTCAAAAGTCACATTTAAAATGTTCAACAGGTCAGCATTGTGAAGGGAAGGAGGATGGAAAGAAAGGGAGCAAAATGGAGCGAGAATATGCGAGAGACGTGGGAGGGGGTCCATCTCAAACGGAGAGAATTGAAATGGCACGAGGGATGGAAGGGGAGACAGAGACTCAAGCTGAGACCAACAGCAAAGACGAACAGAGTCGAGAAGTAAGATGCATTTTTCAGGTTTATAATCCAACTCACTAAATTCAAATAGCTATCATACAAGGCTTCATTGTGCGAGTTCGAATCCCCGTGCTCTCCAATAATCTGTTTATTTTTTTTCTCTCAGTCAGGACGCAGGGAATCTTCTGTTCTGGACCCTCCGCCACCCCCTTTACAGACTGACACTCCTTCAGCTAAAAAGACCAAGTTCCGCCCACCTCCACTGAAAAGCACTCCTGATGCTGGTGACAAGTGAGTGACATTGCCTTAGATTACACATTGACTAGATTCGCAGTGTTATTTTGTTATTTATATGTTATAGTAGTTGGCTTTTATGTTTTTAATATATTATTTATATTTTATTTTATTTAATTTTAGCTTTTTTCAATTTCAATTAGTTTTAAATTACTTAACGATTACAACACTGGTTGCGCAGCCATGCCAGAGGTGATCTTCGCTTGAGGCGTTGAGGATGATGCTGGAACTGATGTGGAACTTGGTGTGCTTTGTGGCACGGCTGTCACTGACACAACTCCTCCAGCTAAGCTGACGCGGGGGTAAATGGCGGTCACAAGTTGACGGGTGGCTGCAGGTTGTGAAAATCTGCTCTGGGGCGGGCATGGAGCCAGGAGGGGTGGCTGACCTGTGGTAGAAATTTGATAATGTTTGGCTGCTGTCACTCCCTTGCTCAAGAAGCCTTCACTGGATCCTTCTGTGTTGAAACGTTTTCGAGAGATCTCCATTGCCTATAAAGTATAGAATTGATTTTAAGATTCTTTTATTTGTATATAAATCTCTACATAACCAAACTCCTATCTACTTATCTGAATTGCTGTATCCCTATACCCCTTCCAGAAGCTTAAGCTCAAGTGACCAAAACCTCCTTCTAGTCCCATACTCACGACACAAACGTAGAGGGATTTTCTGTGGTTGGCCAACGGTTAGAGATCAGAGTGGCACCTTCCCTGACAATTTCAAGTCTCTTTAAACTTATCTGTTCTCTCTGGCGTATTAATATTTTTTTTTCTGTATTGATATTGATTTCCAATATTTTTCAATATTGGAAATGTGCATATTTTAGGTTGTGTATTTGGATATTTTGTACAGCACTTTGGTCAGTCTTGTGGCTGTTTTTAAATGTGCTTTATAAATAAATTAAACTTGAAACTTGAAACACTGGTTGAAGCCAGTGACATGAACACTATAACTGAAACACCAGGTGGCTAAAAAAAATGCATTAATTTCTTGGCCAGTGCGTTGCAAACATGTGGTCTAGGTTGCATACTTAACGTGCGCCCTTGCGATAGTGTACTATGAACCCACCTTAGTACTCAAGGGTTCACTTCAAGAGTGCTAACCCATGACGATATTTGACCTGGAAAGGAAAACTGACTGCAGACTGTTGAAACCTATGAATTGTGACACATTTGTTTACACTTCATTGTATTAAAAAGTCTTTACCAGTGATTTACGCCAAATTGGTAGTCGCTGGAAGTCACGTCCCTCCATTTCTGCTCACCTCATTCATGAACTACTAGGAGTGTGATGAGCTCTCGTGCAAGAAGATCATACGAGATGTGACGAGATTTCTCATCGAGGTGAAAAGCTGTCTTGCGATATGCCATGACGATATTAAATGCCACCGCTACGTTTACATTATGCCTCAACTGTCGTTTTGCTTTTTGTAGAAATAAAAACTATTTAATTCATTTGGATCCATCCAGCTCGTCCAACACGAGCAGCAGAGTCGTACGTAGTGCAGCAGGAATCCGTGTTAACTGATCATGTGACGAGAGTAAGTGACGCGATGACTGACAAGACCATGACATGGAATTAGTTGCACAACAGAGCTTAAGCATCTGACAAATGTCTTATCTTGTAGTATGCGTGCTCAGCACTGCCGCTCCCTATTCAGAGCACATGCGACCGTGAAAGCGAAAGTAAAACGCGAGTGTGCAATTTCAATACCCCGCATTTTGAAGGCGGCTCCCTGATGCAGGCAAATATCTCCCGATATGAAAGCTGTCATTGGCTGGGCTGTGTAGTAAACATCTCTTAGCTCTTTATCACGCTTGAAGAAAAATTTGTTCTCTATTTGCACTTTGAATATTCAGATAGTACTTTGATTATGGTTGCACTTATTGTTTGCACTTAAGAACACTAAGAAAAAACTGTTATTCATTTTTAGTTATACTGTTTTTATTTCTGTGATCAGTTTGTGGAAAGGAGTTCAGTTAGGAGGTCAAAGATTGTTGAAGCTCATAAATCATCTACAGCAATGTCTAAAGAGAAACCAGTCTGTTGAGTTTGTGGCAAAACCCTTTACAGTGCTTCAGTATTGTTGTCTTTTACTGCATATGATAATTCATACTCAGAAAGTATGAACTTTCTCAGAAATGACATTCATTACGAGATGATTAGTGGAAACATTTCAGATGCACCTGCTATTTTTCTAGTCATGTATTTCGTCATTGACGATTACTGTGTAAAAATCTCATCTCGTTCACTGGATGCCAATCTCGTGTCTCGTCACATCCCTATGAACTACTGCACATGTGATGTACATTATTTCTCTGCTGATATATGTCGGTTTCATTGTTATATTTAATTTTCTAAACACTATATTTGCTCTTTCTCAGGGCGCTGTTTGGCTCCTCTTTTGAAGAGCGTCTTAAAGAGCTGCCAGAGTTCAAGCCTGAAGAGGTGCTGCCCTCTCCCAATCTACAGAGTCTAGCAACTACTTCCCCTAGAGCCATACTGGGCAGCTACCGCAAGAAGAGGAGGAACTCTACAGGTGAGAGCAAAATAATAAATGTAATGAACATTTATAAAGTCATTAAATAAATTGTACTGTTTTCCTCACTTTTGCTTTTTTGTGTGAATTTGATCTTGCCTTTCATTCTCTTTTCTTGCCTTGCCTAGATCTAGACTCTGCCGATGACCCCAGTTCACCAAGGAGGAAGAGTCGTCGCCTGTCCAGCTGCAGCTCTGAGCCCAACACGCCCAAGAGTGCTGCCAAGTGTGAAGGGGACATCTTCACCTTCGATAGGGCTGGTGGGCTCATTTTTATGTATAAACTCATATATAACCCATATACAAAGTTATTTATTTATGTTTTCTTGTCTTCTGTGTTTATCAGTTGGAGAGACAGAGCATATTTTGGAGGAGTTGGACCGCGTGCCGCCCTCCTCTCTGCGTCGGATGCTGGATCAGCGGCGTGCACTTGTCATGCAGCTCTTCCAGGAGCATGGCTTCTTCCCCTCAGGTAACATCAAGTCAGCATCTCCCAGAATAATAGAGCTAGACTTCTGACTTGCATTGCTGATTAAAAGTGACAGTAAAGTCATTTATAATTATGTTCCTAAACATTTCTATTTTAAATAAATGCTGTCCTTTTGAAATTTTTATTAATCAAAAAATCCTGAAAAAAAATGCATCTTGTTTTCCACAAAAATATTAAGCAACAAAACTGTTTTCAACATTGGTAATAATAAATGTTTCTTGAGCACCAAATCCACATATACACCGTGTCCACACCAGACGCGATAATATTCCAGTGACAAACAATGTTAATGACGTGTTAAAGTCAATCAAAAATCACAGCCAATCAGAAGAGCGCGTGGGCGGGCTCTCTTGGCAAGCTCCCGGCACTCGCAACGAAATAAGTCGCACATAATCAAATTCATGAATATGAATGTTGAAATATATCCATTTTAACGATATTAAAAATAAACACTGAGTTACTGAAACAAACTTTTTCTTAGAATACACTTGTCTGTTCACAATGAGTTGACAATTTGAGTTGACAGTTTTGTTTCCTTTCATTTATTTTGAAGATCTGAGGTGAATTGTCAATTGTTTCTGTCAGTACGACTATAAAAGACACACAAAATTATATTCAAGCTCACACTAGACGCTTTTAACATTAAATAAAGCACATGAACAGAACCCGATTATCACTGCCATACTTTGTGTTGTTGTTCCAGCCGACTAGTTAGGACAAAAACTACGATTAACATGGAAAAGATGCCTTTTATCGTGTGTCACAGTGTCGCATCTTGTTAGGACACGGTTTTATAATGACTTCATTGCTAACATTACAACAACTGAAATAATTATTGGGAAGGTGGAACTTAGCATGCATATTTCATTTTTTCTGTTGCAGCGCAAGCCACAGCTGCCTTCCAATCTCGCTATTCCGACACGTTTCCCAACAAGTTGTGCCTGCAGCTGAAGATTCGCGAGGTAAGGCAGAAGATCATGCAGGCCGCCGGCAGTTCTGAAATTGTGGGAGGCGTGGCTCTTGGAGGCTCTGACTCCGCCTCTACTTCTGGACCGTCGAATCCAGCGCCCAGGGAGAATTCCGAGCCTGACGAGAGGGGCAGGGCCACGGAGGAGCCAAAGAAAGGCGCGGACGATCCGCAGGAATCGAGATGAAGAATGACCGAGGAGACGAGCAGAACGGAAAAGTCGAATGTAGGGAAGGATTATAGAAATGTGTAAAACCATTTCCGCTGACAGTACAGCACTTATCTGGATTTTGCTTCATTTCTAATCGAACTGATTTCGTTGCCATTGCGTTCACTTCGTTGATGTTCTGTTGTTATGCACAGTTACACACACACACACACGCACACGTTCACACACGTTATGCAATTACATAACAATATCACTTTCACACATTAATGACTTGCACAAGGAACTATTACATATAGCGCATGAGGTCGCACTCATTTGCATATGCCACTCGTGTCAGGCAGTCATTGGTCCACCTCTGCATTAGGGCAGCCGTCACTTTCTGTCCGAATTTTAGAGCCCTTCAATGCTGCACCACAGGCAGCACCAAACCAGCCTGTCTGCACATGCTCAGTAAAGCCCCCGCATGGGGCTAGCACAGATTTTTATCGAATAGACTGAATGTTTTAGAAGAGAAATTAGACTGTTTGAGGTACCGGTAACTTTCAATTCAAAACAGGGACGGGGTGGGCGGGGGGGCGGGTCGTGGGGGACAAATGCGCTTGCACTTTCATTTTTAGAGCCCGAGAGACCGAGGAAAGCAATAGCCGGGGAGGAGAAGGGTCTTCGTGCAAATGTTACACCCCCGGTGGCGGGGTACATGCATCGGCTGTTACTGTTCTTCAGCACGGGCTGTAAATTCACAACAGGTTTTTTTTGTCCCAGAAGCAACAAACTCAAGACTCGTAATCACGTAGACCAGCGGAGCAGAAAACAGAGGCTACGGCGACCGCCACAATCGCATAACAACAACAACAACAACAACAACAACACAGCACACTCAAAGCCAGAGAGGAAAACATTGTCCTAACCTCGGAAGAATCATACAAAAGAAGACGAAAACGAATAGAGACACTACCCCTCTTTGAATCAACGTGTAGATATGCTTTGTCGTTTTGTTGTTGTGTCGTAACGGTGGAACTGACTGATATATTTTTTTGTATTAGCTTGCGCCTCTCTTCTTCTTACTCTAGTAATATTTTCAGCATGGACTAATCCAGCTATCTAAGTGTTGGGGCAATTGCGTTGAAAACAAAAAAAAGACTGTGTTTTAGCCTCTTAGCTGAAGCTCCTCTTCTCTGGCCGCCGACTTAGGCTTTTCCCCGTACGCTGTATATATATATATGTATGTATGTATATATATATATATATATATATATATATATATATATATATATAACCGTGATGGCTGGGGAGGGGGGCAGAGGGTGGGCACGAGGCTCTCTCTGTGTTCTTTTCCTCGTTTCTTTCTTTCTTTTTTATATTTCAATCAGGTGTTTGCACAATATATGGTCCTAGACCATGGTTTAAATCAGGAAAGTATTTGTTTTTAGATATTTAAAAACTAACCAACAACTTTGTTCCATTGCGTTCGATTCTCCCTTTCCGCATCCCATAAGGAAAGCCCTTATTTTTTCTTCTCCTTAAGACTTTTAACTGAAGTGTTGATGGAAAGCGCCACTTTAAGCACTGGTCTGGAGTCAGAGCAAGCTTTGTAGTCTGCGACGACTTCGATTCAGGATTACGCAAGGGAAAGCTGACCCGAGACCAGCGCTGGGGCGGCATTTCTCAGGATCTCCTCTTTCTTACTCTGCCTCTTCTTTCATTGGTGCAATAGGACGTGGGTGGGAATTTTTTTGAAGTAGACGAGTGACCTGTTAGTGCCATAGATTTTCACTGTACAAGCTGTAATAAAATGATATATATGTTGAAAAGAGAGTGGGGAAAAAAAAAAAAGTCAGAATTCAGAAGCAAGTATCGAGAGAGAAATCCAAACTGAACAAACTAAAATATGAAAAAAAAAAGAAAAAGGAAAAAAAAAAGTAACCTAGCACTTTCTTGCGTCTGGTTTTGCTGAAAGAGAAGGAGTGATGAGTATAAAAATGCTACTCAGTCTTCACTTGAATGTGTGACGATATAAATGTATAAATATACCTATATATTTCTATATGTCCCATGATATACAGATGTCTGTGTGTGTGCGAGCGTATGTGCATATACATTACATGCACCTTGACAAATCAAACTTACCCCCAAGCAAATGCTATTCATATTTTCCCTGCCAGAAAAGCAGAGGCACTACATCAAAAGACTGTTAGCATATGCTGGCTACTGACGTATGTGAGGAGAAATCGGCATATGTAACCATTCAACTCGATTCTTAACTTGACTTATCTGCCCTTTCGTTCCCTCCCCCAGCAACAGACAATTGCTTGCACACACACACATACACATACCTGCACATGTATGCGTGTACACCTTATGATTGTGTATCCAATAAACTGTCTTTACTTTGGAGAAGGAGTTTTAGAATGAGAAAGGTGAGTGTAAACTCATCAACAGGCATGTTGACCATGTGCAATATTTCTAAACAAGAGATTATTGAAAAAATTAAAGACCTAACACAACGCTTGGTTTTTGTGCAGTTCTTTTGTGATTGATTTTTTATTTTTTTTTACAAGCAAAGTGGTGTATGATATAGAAATGTTTTGAAATTTTAGATGCTCAGTATGTTGAAAATGATGTATTTTTTAGTATATATTAATATTTCAGTAATCTGGTCTGGTTTGTAAATTAGAACTAAGTAATCATAACTACATGTCGAGTCAATTTTCAAAGTTTATTTAGAATATATATATAATGTGTGTATATGATAAAGCACATAAATACACTGAATGATATTATAATATTGGTGTTATTTTTATAATCTGTCTAAATATTTAATCTCTTTATCAGACCTATCTATCACTAGTCAGGCATTGATATAAGATAGGCATTATTATGAGTTTTACTTTTAATGTATTTGATTGTTATTTTCTTTCTTTCATATTATTATTGTTTTATGTGTAATACACAAATGACTAATTGTGCATGATAAAAGTTAAAGGACCTGTTAAAGTTAGTGAACCCTATGCTCAGGTGCATGACACCTGCTCCTGGAGGGGTTTTCTTTGGTCTGGATCGATATAGTGAACCTACGGGGCGCTCGAACTGCATTCCCCATGAGGCTGCGCGTATTCTCAGCGCGTGAGAGAGTGGGTGAACGCTGAGGGTCGCGGCCAAACGTTTGTCATCTTTTCGTTTTTAATTCAATGTTTCACCCAGGACCAGGCCAAGTCGTCGAAGGAACAGCTGATCATCGCCCCCCAGTCTCGGCACAATTTCAGTCAGATATGAGCGGCAGCGGGCGGCCCAGGACGAGCTCGTTCGCTGAGCCTCAGGGGGCGTCCGGAGTCGCTGCAGCATCCGCCGGATCCGCCGCTGTCGTGGGGAACAACGCAGGAAAGCCCGGGGTCTCCCAGGCCTCGGCGGATAGTTCAAATTTAAAACTAGCAAGTGAGTATATACGCGAAGTTATCTCAGTTATGAGTGTTTAATGAACAATTCGTGTGTATAATTAAACAACACGCCCATGCTTTCTTGATATTGACAGTTGTGTCACCTCCACGAAACTAGCCCGTGCTAACCAAGGAAAATTGACAATATTCTGAGTTAAACGATTGTGAAAGAGAGATATCTACTTGGCCTCAAAACCTATTGAGCTGTTAGACAGCCTTTTGGGACATTAACAAAACGTCCTGTTGCTTTACCATGGTACAGTGATGCTAATACCATGGTACTTTTATAAAATATGATACTGATTTCCATATTCACGTGCATTGATATTAAAGAAAACCATGGTACTACCAGAGAAAACATAATTTTACCTTGGTAATACTATGCGCCCAAAATAACGTGACATTAAGATGTCCAATAACATGTTAGTACCCTAGTTAGTGTTTTGCAGCGTATACACATTTATTGTAACATGTGGATAATGTTGTCTAGGTTGGCAGCACACTAGGATTTAGCAATAAACTTGAGAACAGCTGGTTGACAACAAGTTCAAGGCTCTGTCATTAAAGTGATTGTTCAGATGTTTTACTAGGCAACTCAGCAGGTTTTAGGGCATGTTGAATAGGTGGGAACCACCTGTCCTGTCACGCCCACTGTCATAATGTCCTATGTGAAGGACACGGGCAGGACAGACATGTATTTAGTGATATATGTGCCATGTTTGCTTTTAGAATGACAAACTTTGTACTTTTTTACACTTTTTACAAAGTACACTTGCACAACATTTATGTTTCTGTCCAATACAGCTTTTATACCACTAGACATTTGACAGTTAAGCTGTCAGTAAATTACTTTTTTAATCAAAATATTTCCTTAACAATATATTATGAACCAATACACCTTAAATATGCCAAGTATGTAGGAATATACGTATATTTGGAGAATGGGAATGTAGTTGCTGCAAGAATTTATTGGCTAATATTTGCTCATTTACACCTCAGCTTTTGGTTATCAGATCTAATGTCTGAAATGTTTTTTAGGAGATAGTGGGAAGGTGACCACAGTGGTCGCCACCCCAGGCCAGGGCCCGGATCGCCCGCAGGAGGTGTCCTACACTGATATTAAGGTGATCGGTAATGGCTCCTTTGGCGTGGTGTATCAGGCGCGCCTCATTGACAGTCAGGAGTGGGTGGCCATCAAGAAGGTGCTTCAGGATAAGCGTTTTAAGGTACGACGCACCTTTTCACAAATGTAAGCGCACAAGTACTTGTTGACCCGCTCGGTTTAATAATACATTTTTTAAGTGTTAATATTTTAAGGGTTACTTTGCAGTAAAGTACAAATAAATTTGGGGCAAAATATTATTAGTCTTTGACATTAACAACAAAAGAAAAAAAATATTTTAAAAGTAAATTTACGTGACCAAGCATGGTTTTTATGATTAGTTGCATTACAGAAAACAAAATAAAATTAGCAGCACTTTGCAGTTTTTTTGTTTGCTTAACTAATATAAAGTTCAAACATAATTAAATACAACATTGAGTAATAAAATAAGAACAAATAAACTACAAGCAATAGCACAAATAAATGCGATAGAACAAAGATTAACAATGAGATGCGTTGATTTAAAAAAGTGTGCACAAGTTGGCATTGCGATGTATCCGTTCTAACATATCTGCACTGGTAAAAAACTATTTATTTATATATAATTATTAGTAGATACACTAAACTTTTATTATTTAGAAAGTGAACAATTACTTCATTAAAAAAAATGATATAGATTAACATGGCACTACAATGCGTTTTGAAGACAGAAGGCTCTTCTGTTAATTTATGATTTGCTGTCTGTTTGAACCAAAGAAATAAAAGCGAACTATCTACACAATATTCAGAGCCCTATGATTTCCAAGATGAAGAAAACATTGACGGAATCGCGGAATCCATTCATAAAAACGGAATTTACCGTATTATGCGGAATGTCATGGGATTTGTCACATTTTGGATGAATAGGCCTAAAGCAAAAGTAGGTAGGTACACTTAAATCACGATATGGACTGGTGTCTGTGAACATTAAACCGCAAAAAGACTTTGAATATGATTCCTGCATGCTCTGCGTGAAGGGTGCAGACGTGCGGATATGTTTACTACACGTACTAAAGCACATGACGCTCGCAGTGTTTTTTTCCAGTGTCTTCATCTGACGACATGAACACATCTCCAGAGCTGCTCTGAGTCACTTCATGATCATTTTACCTTTTCATGTGAGAAACTCTATTGTCATATCATATACACGCACAGAAACTTCGCGGCAACCCGTCAAAATAAAAGTTTGGTTTAACTTGTAAAATCAACTTGTTGATATACTACTATTGTATGGTATAATGTATATCTTAATGTAATACTACTACTACTAATAATAAAACAATAATTATTAACATTTTTGAAGAAGTAATCACACAATTTATCATCCATGTTTTAATTTTAACTGTAATTTGGAAAAAATAAAATAAAACAGAATTTGAACAAAAAATAACGTTTATAGCCCAACATATTGAATTGCATTGCATATTTTTTACCATTGCATTGAGTCACGTCGAAATCGGATCGCACTGCATCGTAATGGGGTGTATCATATTGCATTGCTTCATATGCATCTTTAGTGTATCGTATCATTGGCTATGCATCGAGATTGCGTATCACATCAGCCTCAGTTATGGAGATCCCTAGTATGTAGCCAAAACTTTAGCAAATTCTGTTGATCTCCTAACAACGGCACGTCAAGGTCTGGGTGGATTAGATGGTAAGCGAACACATTTTTATCATTCCTACGACTGGGTCGTAGTATCTCTGAAGTGGCAAGCCTTGTGGGATGCTCCCGATCAGCAGTGGTGAGAATCTACCGACAGTGGAGGGACAACCCACAAACTGGCGACATGGTGTTTGGCTCCCAAGGCTTCTCGATGTGCAAGGGCAATGAAGGTTATTCTTCCTGGACCAGACTGACAGAAGGCCTTCTGTGGCACAAGTCACACAAAATTTTAATAATGGCTATGGGAGGAATGTGTCAACACGCAGTGCATCACACTTTGCTGCGAATGGGGCTGTGTAGCCGCAGACCAATCAGAGTGCCCTCGATGACCCCGTCCACAGCTGAAAGTACGTGACCATAGGGAGCTAACCTTCGAGCAGTGGAAGAAGTTTGCCTGGTTCAATGAGTCCCATTTTCTTTTACATCTCGTGGACAGCCCTGTACGTGTGCGCCGTTTACCTGGAGAAGTGATGGCACCAGGATGCACTGTGGGATGATGACAAACCAATGGAGGGAGTGTGATGCTTTGGGCAATGTTCTGCTGGGAAACCATGGGCCCAGCTATTCATTTGGACATAAATTTAACACATGCCACCTACCTAGGTACAGCCCTTCATGACAACATTATTGCCTGGTAAAAGTGGCCTCTTTCAGTAGCATGTTGCTCACTGCCACATTGCACACATTGTTCAGGAATGATTCTTAGAAGCATGATGAAGAGTTCAAGGTGTTGCCATGGACTCCAAATTCCTCAGATCTCAATCTAATTGAACTTGTGGGAGTCGGCACTGTTTGGCCGGACACAGGACCAACAGCATATTTGACGCCTTAATATCATAATGTTTTGGCTCGTCTGTGTATATAAATATTAGATGGTCAGTCGGGGTCAGTCGTGGCCTAATGGTGAGGGAATCGGGTTTGTAACCTGAAGGTTGCTGGTTCGATTCCCATGCCGGCAGGAATTGAAGGTGGGGATTGTGAATGAACAGCACTCTCTCCACCTTTGATACCATGATGAAGGTGTCCTTGAGCAAGGCACCTAACCCCTAATTGCTCCCCTTGTAAGTCGCTTTGGATAAAAGCGTCTGCCAAATGAATAAATGTAAATGTAAATGGAAAAATGTACATTTTAGAAACTTAAATGATAATTAGAAATGGTGCCTTGGCAAATAACTGTCGTAAATAAGATGAAGTTATAGTACTAAAAATACTAAAACTGAAATAAAAATGATGGCTATATAGAATTATCAAAAAGAAAAAAATACTAAAGCACGTAACAAAACTACTAAAATTTTAAACTAAAATCAGGGCTCAAATTTCGCAAAATTTTACTCATTCCCGCAGGTTTCCCGCAAACATTTATTCAATTGGCTAGGCGGTTGAATGAGCAAATTAATCCACACAGATTATCAGATCGAATCAGTAATTTGAAAACTTTTTGTGAGACATAATTTCACAAACAGCGAGAGTGGTTCAGCGCAACCGTGTCTTTTTTCTCTTTCAAAATGCACATGGGGCTTCACATCAGACTAGATTTTCACTCGCGTTTCGGGACAGAATTGTGACCTGCCCAATCGGGCCAGTGTTGCGTTGTTAATAACGTATTCACGACTTGTCAAGTTAAATATTCAATGATTTTAAAGCATTCAGTAGTACTCTCTGAGAGACGGTTTTCAAAAAGCCACTTCTCAAACAGCTCACGAGTACCAAACTGAGTGCTTTTTTGCTGCTTATTGTGGTTAAATGGTCAGAAACACACAAAAGTGTGTCAGAATGCCCGTATTCACATTAACAGAGTCAGTGATATCTTAAGTGAACGTAAACTGTATAGAAAGAAAACGAATGTGTATCAGTATATTGGATCTGTGCATTAGCTCTTAAAGTGGCAGCAGCCTAATATACCTGCTGCTGTCTGTCATTAATGGTAATCAAACAACAAAAGAAAGTGATAAGAATTAATCT
This sequence comes from Zacco platypus, assembly GCA_038088235.1. Taxonomy (NCBI): domain Eukaryota; kingdom Metazoa; phylum Chordata; class Actinopteri; order Cypriniformes; family Xenocyprididae; genus Zacco; species Zacco platypus. The sequence goes on along the minus strand of CM076071.1, from coordinate 5,587,922 downwards.
GTATTTAATTTATGGAATTAAACATTAAATTTATTCAATTTCTGTAGTATACCTGTACCTGAATACTGGTAGACCTGAGAATAACTGGTGTAAAATGTGAGGATTACTTTAAAAAAAAAAAAAAGTATTAAGCAAACTTTTATTTCAGAGAATGGCAGTACCCAAATTTTTTGAAAGCAGTCTTCGGTTAAGAGACCTTCTCAGTTGCTCAGCAATATTCTGATTTGAATATATCAGCCGTATGTTGTCATACGCTGCCCTCTCTTTCAGCCTGAAACGGCTAACCACTTACATGACCCACTTGTGCTGTCCACTCCTAAAGCAAACACTGTGCCCTTGAACAAGGTACTTAAACCCAGGCTGCTCTAGGGGGATTCTACTGTCGTGGCTACTCTCTTGTAAATATTGTGACGTCTCTTATCCCTGAGAGATGCTAACAGTCTTTCTTCTGTGTTTATGAAGAATCGAGAACTTCAGATCATGAGAAAACTGGACCACTGCAATATAGTGAGGCTGCGCTATTTCTTCTATTGCAGCGGAGAGAAGGTAAAAAACTGTGACTTTTGTTGCAAAGCTCTATGTTATGACCTCGAATGGAAATAATACTATTATTGAATATACTATTTTGAATGCGAGAAAATCTGTTGAATTAGATTCAAATTGTTAAAAAAGATAGTTGTGATTTTCTATTATGTTGTGGTCTTATTGTGGTCTAATGATCATGTTGTGATTTAAAGGGTTTATATCCTGTCTATAACTATAACTACACTACATGAGCAAAAGTATGTGCTTGTTGAACGTATGGGCAGTGATAATGAGTTTGGTAGTGTATTTTTTGGCAGGTTATTGTTTTTCATTATCTACAACGGTTAATGTGTCTTTGTTCCACAGAAAGATGAGGTATACCTCAATCTGGTGCTGGACTATGTGCCCGAGACCGTCTACCGGGTGGCACGACACTTTAGTAAAGCTAAAGCCATTATTCCCATCTTTTATGTGAAGGTAAAGTTGAGTGAATAAACATACTCCGATACTGAGTCAATTCTTGACAATCAAAATTCACCTTATTTATTCTTTTAATAATCGTATTGAAAGCTGTGGTAATGTGCGGATATGTATGCACATGTGAGTTGATGCCATGATTTCGCAAACACAATCAGCTAATATTACTGCAGTTAGAACTATATTATTTGGCAGAAAAATTATATGATTAAATTTAACTGTTATTGTTTACCGTTTTATTGAATTTTTATTCATTTTCTGCTGTTGCACGGTGGGAAAATCTCTGTGACACAGGCTTATTGCTTTAATAATTACATTTCACCGCCTCTGACATAACTATTTCTCATTAATCAGTCTTCATTAATGGAAAGATGGGGACTTAAAAAGATATTTATTTTTTTCTTTAACATAAAGATGCTTACTGCTTTTATTTTCTCGTAGGTGTATATGTATCAGCTTTTCCGCAGTTTGGCCTACATCCATTCCCAAGGTGTGTGTCACAGAGATATCAAACCACAGAACCTTCTGGTGGACCCAGAAACAGCTGTTCTCAAGCTCTGTGACTTTGGCAGGTCAGTGCTGTTGTGTGTGTGTGTGTGTGTGTGTGTGTGTGTGTGTGTGTGAGAGAGAGAGCGAGAGAGAGTAGGTAGATTTGATGGGGATCTCAAATGTGTCCTCCTGCCCGCCAGTGAACATTATGTTCGGTTTTTAATGGTTGTTACCCTATTATAGTCATTGTATTTTGAGAGTGCACCTCTTTATAAGTGCGGGCCTTAGTTGGTGTCTAGATGTGATGTGTATTGTCAGTGCAGTATCTCGCCCTCCCTGCGGTCTTAAGTGTATTTGCTTCTCATTGTGTTGTTAAATACGTAAGCAATGTAAGCCATTGTTCAAGTTCTCTGTTCATTTACAAAGGCAATATGCATCCAGATATTGATGCTTATAGTTCGATTGTCTTTTCTGCTGTGTTCCTTTGTCCTCCAGGCCAAACTTTGGCCCTCTTTTTCGATGGATTTCCATTTTTAAAAACAGCACTTTTTTCTGAGCTGTTTTTATAAGAAACACTTGAAGTATTGGATGATTGGCAGATATGCTGACCACTGTAATCCAGACCACATTTGTTTAATCTATTGCAATTTGAAAGTATTTAATTTGTGATTGTGAAAGGCACTTGTTGGCATTCAAGTCGTTTCGATTTCTTTTAAGGGAACATAAACACTGGCTTTTTGTGTATGGATAAAAGTGGACAATTTGGCAACTGAAAAAGCTTGAAAATAGTTATTTGGCCAAGCGGAGATGCACATCAGACTGGAATAATAGCTTTGTTTGAAAATACATCTGTATTGAATTGAGCATTATTCTGGAGCTGTTTTCCCAGCAGTTTCGTCATGCCTTATTTAAAAAAAATTACAAAGCATTTAACACAGAAATGTTTAAACGACAGCATACACTCTTTTATACCGGGATAGAGGAAAATTTTTGGCTTATTTGTGGTGTTGAGCTTGATTCCGTGTTATTGAAAAGTATAATTCTGTCGTTTTTCATACTGACTGCCTGAAGTTTTTCTCATAATTCAAATCTATTTCAGTGCAAAGCAGCTTGTGAGGGGTGAGCCTAACGTCTCTTATATCTGCTCACGATACTATCGCGCCCCTGAGCTCATTTTTGGTGCGACCGACTACACCTCCAACATTGACGTCTGGTCAGCTGGGTGTGTGCTGGCCGAGCTGTTGCTGGGACAGCCCATCTTTCCTGGAGACAGTGGTGTGGACCAGCTAGTGGAAATCATAAAGGTAATACTAACCCCTTACTTTTAGATTCACTTCTACTGTATATCATTGAGGGATGTGTCTGGCCTTAAAAGCTTTTATGACCTCTCCTGTTCAGAGTCTTTATATAGAAGCCAGAGAACCTTCTGAAACTGGCCTTACTATATACTGTCAAACTAAAGGCAAACAGAAGTATTCCAGCCTTCTAACCAGTCTTTCTCCCAGAATATCTTTATTTATGTGAAGCCAGACCTGGGTATATAAGACCTTTTGGAATGAGAATAAATCCTTACATAGACAGGGTTCCCACTGGTCCTTGAAATCCTTGAGAGTTTGTGAATCTGAAAAAAATAAAAAATTCAAGGCCCTAGAAAGTTTTTGAAAATAAACATGCATAGATACAAGTCCTTGAAAGTGCTTGAATTTATTTTGTGCAATACGTTTTCTGGTAAGAATTCCATATTATTTCCTCCGGTCCACTAATGTATTATTTTGCCAACACTTTGTGGCTTATGCATACTAGCTTGCTCGATTTCCGTTAGTTACACACATTTACACGTTATGTAAAGCGTTTCCCACGTGAGGTACTTTGTGTTATACGTTGCCATGACGTTCATGCACGCAGGAAACTACTACGATTGTACCTCAACGTTTCACAGATGTAAACCCATGAAGAAAAACTTATTCATTCATCTTAACTTCTGCTTACATGAGCATAGGCGCTTTTCAATAGAATCCATGCAAAAGTTAATATCAGATCATTTTAGAATACAGTTATAAGATGTAGCGAATGTTCTTCAGTTTAATGCCAAACAGAAATATGACAAATTGAATATCAGATCCTCTGTCATATGGCCAAAAATAAATGCAAAAAAAAATGCATAGCTTTTTTGCATAGTTGTGTTTGACACATGAAAACTGTAACAATGTATCTTACAAGGCAACACGATGTTGCTCCCACATTAAGTCGTTGAATTTGAGGGTACTGGACTTGGAAAGTCCTTGAATTTGAAATTAACCAAGGTGTGGGAGAGAACCTTGACATTAGTTTGAAAATCTTAACTCGGATTCATTGTTGCACTATTCCTTCCTGGGATATGAAAAGGCCAAATGTTATATTAACCTTGAATCAACACAAACATTTTTTGGAGTTAAGATGCAGTTTTCGTTTCCATAGACCTGTATTCACAGATCCAAAGTCGATAATCGGCAGCAGCATTAATTGGTATGCGAATCCCAGGACAAAGTTCTACCTTTTACAGCTGATGCTCAAGTTTTACTCTTGGCTGTGGAAAATATAGTAACTATAAGAATATATACGAAATATAATAGTATATAGTAAAATATATAGATAATCTTCACCGACTGCCTTCAGGTACTTGAATCTATAAAGACTGATCATTCCATAATTCCATAATTATATTAGCTAAAGTGGCTAAAAACCCCTTCAATATCTTTTTCTGCTGGGCTGCAGGTCATATTGGTTTATTTGGTAATGAGAAAGCAGACATCGCTCCAAAGGACGTTCTCAACTTGAATATTTCAGAGTATCAAATTCCACCCTCAGATCTCAGATCAGTAATAAACTCTTAAATTAAAAACATGTGGCAGATGGCATGGAATGAATGCCACGGAAATAATTTTTTACTCATTTCTAATCTAGATATGATCAGGTTGTTTTTACTAGATGCCGTTTATGTCATACAAGACTTGCATACAATAAGGCTATTAATTGAAAGGCGAAGAACGACCATCATTGCCTTCCTTATCAAACTTCTATGACTGTTAAACATATTTTACTGGACTGTACTGTTTTTAATGTAAGTAGACAACAGGTTTATTCAGAGATGTTCAACTGCTTTTTGATTTGTTTTTTAATTTCTGTCTAGCATTAATCTTAAATGTCTTATATAGATTTTTGTTGATTGTATGACTGTTGTTTATTCTGTTTACTTTATTTATTATCAAATCCTTCTTAAGCATATTAGATTTCTCTCAAAAACATTTATCGACCATGATTTTTAGTTGTGTGCTCGCATGTGTCTGTCTTTGTATCTTCATAAATTCTGTATGCTTAAATGCTTAACAAACGTTGCTTTTTCAATCCAGCACTCTTCAGTTGTTTCTGTCTGTCTGCTCAGGTTCTTGGAACACCCACAAGAGATCAGATCCGTGAAATGAACCCGAACTACACGGAGTTCAAGTTCCCACAGATCAAAGCACATCCATGGACCAAGGTAAAATCTCACACCCATATCTGGCTCATATTTACGGCTAAAGTCATGAGGTGTCTGTTAGCAGTGTTATGAGACTGGCCTATAAATATTCTCAAGTAATAACTTGAGCATTTGGCAAGTTTACTGCTTGTTCTGGTCAAGAACTGTTCTCTTAGATTGACATGTGAGTTAAAAGACTTGAATAGTTCTTGAATGTCTTACAAAGATTATATACTTGAAGGTTTGTTCTTACTTTTTACTACTGTTTTAACTCTCATATTGTTTCCTCTCAGTTCTCATTTCTTTTTTTTGTGTCGTTCCTCCACAGGTGTTTAAACCAAGAACTCCTCCTGAGGCAATAGCCCTGTGCTCTCGGCTCTTAGAGTACACACCAGTGACACGACTGTCTCCGCTTCAGGCTTGTGCTCACGGCTTTTTTGATGAGCTGCGCCAGCCTGGCACCCGTCTGCCCAGCGGTCGAGAGCTGCCTCCGCTTTTCAACTTCACCATGACAGGTGAGTCACATGAGCCTTTCATGCATACACTTTGGAACAAACTTTACAGATATCATTCATGTAATGCATCTCAAAACAGATTTCCATAGCATTAGTATCAGTTTTGGCCTGTGGCTATTTAGTCTCAGAACAAGTATCCAGAACAGTGCATTAATCACTTAATGCAAACATCAGAAATCCCCTCAAGATCATTTATTAAAATTAGCCAGCAGTAACGGCTTGTTCAGAACTGAACCGATCACACATGAATGTGTAAGCACCCCTTACATATATAAAGGCCTTTTACCATTAAAGGGTTAGTTGACCCCAAAATGAAAATTCGGTCATTAATTACTCACCTTTCATTAAAGAGATCTTCATTTGTGTTTCCAAAGATGAACAAAAGTCTTACAGATGTAGAGCGACATGAGGGGGAGTAATTAATGACAGAATTTTCATTTTGGGGTGAACTAACACTTTAACTCTTTGATCCTCTTATAAAAGGCAGTATAAACATCAGTTTGCATCTAAACACTACTGTTAAAAAGTGTGGGTTCAGGAAGAGATTGTTTTTATTTAGAAGAAATTAATGCTTTTTTTCAGCAAGGATACATTAAATTGATAAAAAGTGACAGTAAGATGTTATAAAATGTATTCAAATGTTCTCTTGAACTTTCTATTCATAAAAAATCCTGAAAAAAAAAAGGATTGACATTTCTACCAAATTTGAAATCTTTTCAACTTTGATAATAGCTAATGTTTCTTGAGCACCAAACCAGTATATTATAATGATTTCTGAAGATTCATGCAATCCATGTTCACAATTTTACTGTTTTTTAGTTTTGATCAAACTAATGCCGCTGTGGTGAGCATAAGAGAATTCTTTCAAAAACATAAAATTCTACTGACCCCAAACTTTTGAATGGTAGTGTATTAAAATACTAAAGGTGAGTTCTGTCATTATTTGCTCACTGACATGTATGACGTGCTCTGTGCCGAACTGTAGAAGCTGGAGAAGTTTATCAGTAAATAATGATTTAAATTAAAAGCCTTTCCCTCACACAACTATATCGTATGACCAGAAGACGAAATCGTTTGGACTACTTTGTTACTTCTACGTTCTTTTTATAGCTTGAAAGCTTAATTCCCCATGGAAATTAATTGGATGGACAGTACAAATCTTTTTTTGTGATCCACAGAAGAAATAAAGTAATACAGATTTTGAAAGACGTGAATGTGCGTAAATTATGACAGAATTTTGATTTATGAATGAACCATTCCTTTAATTGTACGGGTTAGAGAGAGGGCAGCACATGGACATGCAAAGCTAAATTACAACTACGTTTGATGCAAGAAACCTTGTCTAACATAATTGGACTTCAGGGAAAGATTTTATTAATTTAATTTATTTTAAAATGCTACAGAAGCGATTGAGAGGAGACTAGCTGCACTTTGCTCAGCCCCTTCAAAATGATCCTGTTGCTTATCCTAGATTTGGTGATTTGGTTTTCTTTGTGTTGCAGTGCTCGCCCATTTTATGGGATAGTACGTGTTAATCGTTTCTGTTCTTAAAAGAGCATTTGATATATTTGCTGAGTTGTTTGTTCCTCTTAGAGATGTCAACAGTATGTGTTTCTCTTTATTTCAGAGCTGATGATTCAGCCGCAGCTCAATTCCATTCTCATTCCACCTCATGCCTGTGCACAAACCGTAGCATCCTCCAACGGTAATACTCTTTTCAGTGATGGTCTGGGAGCGATTGGGTTTAAGACCATGTTAAATCAAAGTTTTATGTTAATAAAGTCTTCCTGTTGTTTTATTGTGCATGATTCATCAGTGCTTTTTTCTGATGAGGAAAATGCTTCCATTCATTATCTTTCATGGACAAAAATGTTCTTCTGAAATTACTTTCCTGATGTAGTAATGCCTTCGCAACACATTTAACTTCTGTTACACCAGTGGTTCTCAAACTGGGGGGCCTTGAGTTACAAGACCCCACTGCGAAATTATCTCATATATAATGTTTATTGCATAAGTAAATAATTGACCCTTCGCAAACAGTTTGATTGACATGCGATCTCACCAATCATAATCCAGAATCTGCCATTTTGTCTGACAAAGCAGTCAGGGGAGTTGGTATATTAACGTTGGTGAACTTGAACTTGAAAAATTGTGTGTACTTGCGTCTTTCCACGCTTGAAACAACATTCCTTCTGATGTTCATTCATGTTTATTTGATGCTATAAATGAACTAGTATGAAGAGATGATCGGTTCACGAGGAGCTACAGCGATCTGTCACGACACATTAAAGAGACACTATACGGTATTTGTTTAAACTTCTTTAAAAAAATTACGATATATTAAATATGAAACCGTTTCATATGTCTGTCTTGCGTTGTCAGTGTCCTCTTTGCTCTGTGATGTATTTTTCACTGCGTGAGAACATGATGTGTGGCGTGAGAGCGCATGGTTTGTTGGACAAAGCAACAGTAACTAAAGGGGGCGGGTCTTTGCGAAGGGTCAATTGAAGACAAAATAATAATTTGACACATTTTATTCCCTCAAGATGATTTGCAGTATCTCATTGAGTGGTCTGTTAACTGGTGTAGCGGTTGTTGTCATGCAATAACAAACCACTAGATGGTACAATTGAAGAATCAGAATTGATTATTGCAGGGTGCCGTGCAAAATTATAAATGAATGGAGCATGCATCATTTTGCTCTAAGCACATTTGTGGAAGAAAGCTAGACTTAAAGCTGACAATCAGTCTACTTCAAACGTCACCAAAAGCAAGAGAACCCATTATAGTCAGAGCTGCTGTCTATTTCTGACGCACTCCAAGAGCTTACCTCTGACACTAAATAACAAATGGATTTGCAACGTTTGTTGTGTTGCATCCTTGAAATTTGTTTTACTGTTACAATGTTTTAAATAAATCCTAAAGGATTTTGCGAGCAAGGGCATGTCTGAGGATGTCTTTATGTGTTTGAATGTTGGTGGGGGCTTGAAAATATTTTTATATACAAAATGGGCCTGGCAGAAAAAGTTTGGGAACCACCGTGTTACACTATAGTTCAAAAGTGTTGGGGTTGGTAAGATTTTATTTTTTAAAGTCTCTTATGCTCGATGAGGTTATATTTATGTGATCAAAAATACAGTAAAATGGCAACATTGTGAAATATTTGTACAATTTAAAATAACTGTTGTAATTTATTCCTGTGATGGCAAAGCTGAATTATCAGCAGCAATTACTCCATTACTCATTCATTAATATGCTTAATATTCTAATTGTAATATGCTGATTTTGTGCTCAAGAAATATTTTTATTATTATTATTGTCAATGTTGAAACAGTTGTGCTGCTAAATATTTTTGTGGAAACTGTAATACCTTTGAATAGAAAGTTCAAAAGAACAGCATTTATTTGAAATGAGAATCTTTTTTAACTTTATAAATGTCTTTTCTATCACTTTTGATCAATGTAATGTGTCCTTGCTAAATATTAAATTAATATTATGAATTATTTATTTCTATTTAAATCTTACTGACCCCAAACTTTTGAAAGGTTGTTGAATGTATTTTGTGAGTATGGATCTATGTGTTTGCTATGGAAGCTTGTTTCCACCACTAAAAAAAAAAAAAAAAAAAAAAAAACGTAATTGCGACTTTGTCTCTCACAATTCAGACTTGTTTTCTCAGAATTGCGAGATATAAACACAATTGTGAGAAATAAAGTCAGAATTGCGAATGATTAAACACAATTCAGAATTCTGAAAAATTTCACATTTAAAGAACTGTTTATATGTCACAATTCTGACTTTATAACACGCAATTGTGAGTTTATATCGCTCAATTCTGAGGAAAATGGTTAGAATTGCAAGATGTAAACTCGCAGTCACAAGGAAAAACAGTCAGAAATTACCTTTTTTAAATTTTTTTTGATTGGCGGAAACAAGCTTCCATAGTTTGCTGCTCACGCTGACAAATGTTATTTTTCAAAGTCCTCTTTTTGTTTTGTCCTCTCTCTTCTCTGTCAGATGGCTCTGAAGGTTCTGTACAGCCTGGATCTACTCTGACCAACAGCACCTGAGGCTGTGACTCAAAAAACAAGCTCTCACACCACAGCATCTGAGCCACCACAGCGCACATCCCTCCCTCTGACAAACACATACACAGTCTTACACCTTCTTTACCTCATACAAGGCTCCTCCTCCCTATAGCTCTAATTCACACATTTACAGACTGATTCAGGTGTCACGCCTTTCAGAATTACCAGCGACTGCACGGCGGTCTGGAAAGCCTGATGTTTGTTGACTGTCTACCGAGAAACTGTACACACACACCGACACTCTGCCATGTACACGAAACAAACGACAACAAACAGAGTTATACTGCTAATATTTGCTTCAGATAATAGAGGTAGTCAATTTCGAGAGTGCTCCGAACGGCTGCGTAGGCCCGTAGCAAAGCTCGCGCGCATCCATAACGCAACACCGCACGTGCTTTGGAGGTCAAATGCGATTGGTTCAGTGGCTAGGGGCGGGTCCTCTGTCTAATTTTTATCTTAATTTATTTAAATCGGCATTTACAGTGGATGTTTATCTTGATTTGTTTAGCTAACGCTCACTCATCCCTCTCAATCTCCTTACCCGAGGTACAACACATTTCGCAGGGAACAAGCAGTCATGGTAAATGATATATCTAGTTTTAAATGTCAAGGAAAATGGGCGGAACTAAATGTTGTGGTTTTATACAGTTATTTTAATATCTTGCTTTTAACTTCCAGTAAATATATTTGTTGTTTTCAAATGGCGAATTGGATGGACTTTTGAGAAAGCATCTGCAGTCTTTTTCCCTGTGGAACAAAGGCACGGCGAAGAAGAGCTTGTTGGGAACGTGTTAAATGTCCTTGTTGACCTTAAAGAAGGGAAATGATTGGAAGACGTATGCAAGACAATAGCATATTAACATTGTTGTTCTTAAGTGACTTTATATTACTGGGCATTATCATTAACTTTTAATGATGCTCCAGATCTAGGCTTAATTTATTCTTGTGAGATTATTTCTTCGTCATTTTTGAATGACGTCAGGTCCGTAGACTGAACCTTGCATCGTAATTCAGTGTTTCAGTACGTTTTCTGTTATAACATTTCAATCAACATCATTTTTCGGATAAATTAAGCTACTCTTATATTTAAAGGACTTTGTGGTAGAACAGTTCTATAAAATGTTTGTGAAATCTCGTCACGAGTTGAGAATCGTAACGTCAAATGGTCTCAGTCAATCGTATCGATCCACAAACTGTCCAAAATGACTGGTATCTTTTCTTAAGGACACATCTGTTAGCTTCTCAATAAACCATGTTTTGAGGCCCTCAATGGCCCATCTTCCAACTTTCTGGGATGTTCATGCTATCCTGTTCTGTTTCATTAGTCTTTTTTTTTTTTTAATGTTCAGTGGGTGTGGATGACCAGTTTTGCTCCACCCATCTGTATGTAAATATACTTTGTTTTTTAAGCTCTGCAGGATGTAAATATCAACACTGTACCACTTTTGTGTTTTCGTTGATGTCTTTCTCACCCTTGATCTCTCTTGGGCTGTCTTCTCCTAGCTTTGAAGATGGCAGTGTTCATTTTGTTTGTCATTTACAGTATTTATTGCTTTGTACTGTAATGTTGGGGCTGAAAGTTTCACTTTTTTTGTGAAATAGTAACCCTTATCAGAGTACTGTATGTCAGTTCATAAGCTCAGCACTTGATTTGGGAGGGAAATGGATTAAACTTGAGGTTCATGTCCAAAATGGTCATGCTTTGTTCTCTACTAGGCAATTTGAGCACATTTTTGTAAAGGTGCACTGGAAGTCATGCTCATACGGTCTGTTTTTCATGAAAAGGAATCAGCTGCTTGAAATATTAGAGCTCTTTGTGGTGATTTTGCCAGTCTGGCTCAAAAAGCCTCAAAGACAGTTGAATGTGTTTATTCTTTAGTCTGACATCTGTGAATCAAGCCCACAGCAACATGTATGTTTGCTCTTAGAAAAATGTGAATCTTTTTTTTTATTCAAATGCGTATTTGGCTTTGAAGTTTATTTGCCTCCCCTTTAAGGCTTGTTAAATGAATTGAGACCAGCCTGAAAAGTCTCTCCCCTTCATTGCTCCTGTAATCCTGCCCTCCCCCTCGTCTCTGCCTTAAGCCTACCGTACAAACCTTAGCCTGTTGTTACCCTTTTTTTTTTTTTGTTAATTGTTGGAACTTTCTGCCTCAACGTTCTGGCCCGGGGAATTGTGTCCTGAGACAAAGAGAGACGAATGATTCAGAACTTGTCAGAATAAATTGAACTCATTTAATAAAGTGAGTTTTTAGAGGCAGTGCTGTGTGAGTTTTGTCATGCCATACCTTTTTAACATGACTTCAAATTACCTCGAATTACTTCAAATTGTCTATTTGAATGAATATATGGTATAGGACAAAAAGTGTGAGTCCACATTGAACAATTGTGATTTAAGTTTAGGTTATTCTTATTTATGTCATTCTAAAAGTTATTTAGCAGATACTTTCTTGCCCAAAGCAACCTCTAACACAGGACAGGCAGTCTGGAAGTGACCTGGAGTGAAGGGATGTGCTCAGTGGAACAGTGAGTACAGTATTATCATATTATAACAAAGTCTTTGAATCCTTGTATAGTTTATACCAGTTTGTTGTGTATTGTTAGAGGCAGGTGAGGCCATAAAGTGCTGCATGACATCAAAACCCAGAAGGGTACTTTAAATTTGAGTACAATAAAGTCTGTGGTAAATGTGACAATACTTGAACACTTGAACATTTTCCTCTACAATGTAAATTTTATGCACCCATATTGAAAACACTAATTTTGAAGCTGCTGAAAAAAAAAAAAAAACATGATTCTAACAAGTAACTAGATAAGAGCTTGGTGTGGGAGTGTGTGCAGTTTACGTTGTAGAACAAAACATTCAAGTATCGTCAAGTTACGTTTACTAGAGACTTTACTTACTCATAAATTGAAAAACCCCAAACGAAGTTCTCAAGGGAACCGGCGGCAAATTAGTCTTTTGGTTTTGGTGTCATTCCTGCTGCACTGTACATTCTAGAAAGATCCTTGTTCCTAAAGCTAGTGCCATTGAAACTTGTCATCATTTAATCACCATCATTTATAAATATGGTATTAAGAGTGGTTTGTGTGAAAAACAGAAATCATAATCTCCATTGTCACATCTTGTAAGTTTAGTTTTGTGTTCAAATTATCAAGAAACAAAACAATACATTAGTGTTTTCCACACACCAAGCTATCCTATGGCTTCAGAATCACTGAAATATAGTGTGTGAGTTGTATTTTTATTGTTTTGTGTTGTTTTCTTTTTTCAAATCCATTCTTTGTAGCTTAAAGGGTTAGTGCATCCCAAAATTAAATTTCTGCCATTCCAAACTCGTAAGACTTCCGTTCATCTTCAGAACACAAATGAAGATATTTTTGATGAAATCTGAGATGTCTGTCCCTCCATTGACTGCCTTTGCAGCGACTGCTTTGACGCTTCAAAAGTTAATCAAGAGATCGGAAAACTAATCCATATGAATCGAGCGTTTTTGTCCAAATTTCCTGAAGAGATTCGATCGCTTTTTATGATGAATAATTTAGGCTTTTACTCGCATGTAAACATTGATCAGCGAACATGAGCAGAAGCTCAACCGAGTGTGAATGACGCACAAGAACAAACCTCTTCTGAAGCTCAAACGCGCTGCGTAACCTATGAGGTTCATTCTCGTGTGTTACGCAGCAAGTTTGAGCTTCTGGAAGAAGTTTGTTCATGTGCATCACTCACATTCGGTTGAGCTTCTGCTTATGTTCGCTGATCAGTGTTTACATGTGAGTAAAAGCCCAAATGAAATCTATATCTGCATCTATTCTCTTGAAAATTTCAACTAAAACGCTCGATTCGTATGGATTAGTTTTCCGATCTCTTTATGAACTTTTGAAGCATCAAAGGAGGGACAGACATCTCTCAGATTTCATCAAAAATATTAATTTGTGTTCTGAAGATGAATGAAAGCGTTTGGAACGACATGAAGGTGAGTAATTAATGACAGAAATTTTTATTTTGGGTTGAACTAACCCTTTCATAGTCACACAGGTTTGGATCAGTGTGAATGAGTACATTTTTTACCGAATGTTTTCATTAAATTAACCCTCTAACAATGCCACAAAAAGCAGTAATCGTCAGTCATCTAGTTGAGTTCAATACTGACCAAGCAAGGCCATCCTCTGTTTACAATACAAAAAGAGTTTTGTTTGGTGTTTTACCTTCAAGCCTCAAACATTTTCAAACTACATTTTGAAAACCCCAGTGCTGTGAATGAGCAATAAAATCAAGTGTGCACCAGAGGGCATCATCACACAAATATACAAAATGACAGGCAATAAACGTGCTTCCTTTCAATTCTGTTAATGGAAATGATTTTTGAGGTGCCTTGTGAATCAGATGCGCCACTGAAACCATCAAATTTATTGGGCTCACGGCATGCATTAGCATGCGACGCTGATCGTGTTAATAATTTCACCCACCTTTGGCCTTTTCAGATTATCACTGTCTGATGGGTGAGAGCCTTAAGAGATGGTTGCCTGGAAACAACCTGCGCATTAATTGCCAACATTTCCGATAATTTTGTGTAATCTGTTCAAAAAGATTGACTCGCCGGTGCTCGTTTAGCTGGTGTCAGTTTAAATGAATGGAAACCCTGGGAAAGTTTCACCTTCCTGGGGAAAACGGTCCATTTTCACATTAGTATCGGCTTTTCTGTCCGTGTCCAGGGGTCGGTGCACGGCCGTCAGGTCATCACTGCTGGTGCTGATGCACTTTGAGTCACCCGTGATTCATTTGGTACTCCGCAGAACTCATTGTATTACTTATGTGGAGCAGAGATGTTGGCATCCAGGGAATTTTACTAGGTATTCAGTGTATTTTCCTTTATAATTTATGAGAAAAAGTTGGGAGTGTCTTAGTCACCTTGACATCAAAACTGACAAGTCTTAATTTTTTGCAGTATTTATTATAAATGATTTATCTGTGCACACTTTTTTTTTATTCATATGACCTTGTAATCCTTAATCAAAATAACTTCCGCTCCCTCTCGCAGCGACATCTCTTCTCTGATGACGTGTTTACTGGCGCAAGGGCGGGGCAACCTGTCACTCACATGAGATCGACCAATAGCAAACCACAACCATTCAATCAATTCCCCATGGACAAAATCAAGTACTTTCTTACATTTTTTTTACATTGCACTCAGATGTACATCACAACAGGGAAGAAAAGACTCGCAAGTTCGCAACTTCCGTTTAATGCGACTTCGTTTCGTGAAACTGACCTAATCCATGACGTCAGCTTTTATTTATATAGCGCATTACACTATTTTTTTCGAAGCAACTTCACGGTAATAAACAGGAAAATAACAGCATCAGTGATGTAAACTATATCAAATATGAGATAAATTTGAATTCTGCTGTAAAGCAGCTCCACAAAATACTTTTAAACTTTTTTCTTTTGATTTTATTCAAAGTGGTTTAATCAAAAGTTTTTTTGAAGAATAATATGTGATATTTGAATACCTGGAGTCCAACTAATAGAAATGAATTTATGTAAGATGTGATATTTCAACCCCAGACCCCTATGTCTTTTTACACCAATTGAATTTTTAACCCAAAAATGTCTTTTCCCAGCTCTTTTTTATATAAATAATCTTGATTTTGAACAAAAAAAAATATAGTGCTTTGAGATCATAATATACTTTTTCTTTAAACCCTGTTGCATCTCACATACAGCGTATTTAACTGAGACTATTTATAAAGCTTAGAAACGCTCTTACTTTTGGCACTGAATCTCAGTTCAAGGCTAATGCATGACTTTTCCTCCCACTTACAATATTCTGAGCTGTTTGAAAGAAAAATAGTCAGGTGTCTAGGAAAAAAAATTGTATATATTAGCTTTGATGGAGTTACACATTTGCGGAAAGGTTTCAAATTCCTACTCTTTTGTTCGACGTGTATGAAGAAATTCCGTAATGCTGAATTTGGAATTAAATTTAGTTAGTCAACTCCATTCAAGGTGCATGAGGAGCCATTTGTTGAAAGTTTAAAGTGTTTTGTGAGGGCATTCATTCATAATGAACAGGATCCTTTGTATTTGTTATTCAGAGAAGTCAGAAAATGCCTTTTGCGAGCCGTGTGGGAGTGAGTCATTAATTAACTTTCAGCAGTCTAATGAAAGACCTCTAAGGAAAGAAACGCACTAATGAGATTAACAACGGTGTAAATAAATTAACTTCAGTACAGCCCTATCAGTCACCATTGCCGCTTACACCAGTTGCTGTTGTTTAGCAAAGTCATGTCAGTCTGGCTCTTCTATGGTCTGTTATCATTGCCCTTTTTTCTATTTTAATAGAGATAATTCAAATACGAGCAAAAGCACTCGCTTGTAAGGTTTATGATTGCGCAGCTATGTTCACTGAATAGATCTTAAAATAAATAGCTGTTAAAATGTACTATGCCTATTTGTACTATAGCTATCAATAAAGGACAAATGTCCACAAAAGGGAGACTTAAATTAAGCAAAACGAACACGGGCTTTGTGTGGATTCGTGAAATGTAGGAGAGGCTATAAAGCAGAAAACGACTGAAACGACATCTTTAAATCGTTCTCCTCGTCAACAGCGACAGCAATTTCAGCTTCATTGCCACACCTTAAACTATATTATAGAAATGATTGGAGAGAAAAAGCTCAATAAACAATACAGTTTGTAACATTTTGTAAAACTTGCACATCAAACCTCTAGATTTTAGGCCACTCACGACTCACCAATGCTTTTGTTTTCTTAACTCGATAAATTTGTAGTCACATAAGAAATGTTTGCCAGTTGTCTTATATAATATACAGGATTATAACTAGTCTGTAATTGTAGAACATATAAAAATTGTCAAAGGTGTTTGGATGGCATCACATATTCAGGTGGATTATTCTGTTTTTGAGCAACGACTGGCTTTCTTCATCTAAAAATCCACCCAGCATGTACTCTTCATACTTTGCAAAGAATACAAATTGGTCTTATCTAACTTTAGCACTCCTTTGTGTTTGAGAAGGCTGCAATACATAGTCATTGATTCATGAGTTGAATGAGTTAACCATCATCGCTAAGTCATTATTGGTGTAGTTCATGTGGACTCTTGGCTCTTCCTAATAAAAATGCCATGCGTGGTTGTCTTTTTAAACTCTGCACATTTTCATTCAGAGTAACATTCTGATCGTGACCCCGAATCGCACCTCGACAATCTGTTCTTGATGATTGAATTTATTGTTGCTGATCTTAGCTCTCGCCCATCAGTATTTTATTCTCAAACCACCGAACTGCAGACGGAGAAATGGATATGTATTTGTTATTGTAGTACGCATCAGAGAATATCTTTCAAATGTTTCTCTGGAAAAAAAATAGTACCAGTATATCTTTAAGCTAATGTTGTTTATAACAGTATTTTATTTTAGAGCAAATCGGGCAAATTCTAAAAACATTGCAGAGAAAAATGACAGTTTGATGGTTTTTGAGTGAACACCAATTATAGGCTTAAAATGAACCCGCTTAAAATTATAGGCAAATGACAGATATACAATGGAGATATATCAAATTGCTTTTGAGTCAGAAATGATGCTTTCAATGATGAATGTTCATCTTTAATAGCATGACTAGATTCTAGGTTCTTCTGAAAACAGACTGTCTGCAGGATTTCAACCAGTAACACTTGCTTAAAGGGTTAGTTCACCAAAAAAATTAACATTCTGTCATTTATTCCTCACCCTCATGTCGTTCTACACCTTCAGAACACAAATTAAGACATTTTTGATCAAATCCTCCATTTCCAGAAAGACAATGAACACTTTCAGATGCCCAAAAGGTACTAAAACACATTTAAAACAGTTCATGGGAGTACAGTGGTTCAACCTGAATATTATAAAGCGATGAGAATACTTTTTTGCGCCAAAAAACAAAATGATGACTTTTCAACAATATCTAGTGATGGGTGATTTCAAAACACTGCTTCGAAGCTTTATGAATCTTTTGTTTCGAATCAGTGGTTCAGATCACGAATCAAACTGCCAAAGTCATGTGCTATTGAATTTTCAGAACGCTTATGACGTAACGAAGCCTAGTTTACTGAAATCACGTGATTTTTTTTTGGCGTTCTGAACCTCTGCTTCGAAGCTTTACGAATCTTTTGAAAAATTCAATAGTTCACGTGACTTTCGCAATTTGATTCGTGATCGGAACCACTGATTCGAAACAAAAGATTCATAAAGCTTCGAAGCAGTGTTTTGAAATCATTTTCCACACAATTCCTAGAGATATTTTAGTTTGTCATAACTAACATGTATAGTATGTTCATAAAATGTATTAAAAAAAAAAAAAATGTCATGGAGATTTTATTAACTTAAAATTAGGCAAATATTTGTAGGAGTGAATATAAATTATTGATTTTTAGTCATATTTTATTTTAATGCTTAATTTTAAAATCATTTAAGTAATCTTGAGACCACCTGGGCTGCGTTTCCTGAAAGCATCGTTAGCCAACTATGTTCCTACGCAAAGGAACTCTGGAATATGATGTATGAGGGAACCTGCGATTTAATAAAATGTCAAATAAAGCAAAATGACATGGAACAAAAGCAGTGAAGTAGTCAATAGGTGCCATGTTTGTTACAGCAGCATCTCGGATCCATTAATTAGTAGAAGCTGTTACTCCTCCACCTGCGGGTGACGTCAACAAGGACAGTCTTATATTGTTAAACCAACGAGGTGTGACTGTTACTACAGTTTTGGGACAGTCTTGACTTGTTGGTTTAGTTTCTTCAAGGATGCATCAAACTATGGTAGTTAATCAGCAAGTTTCATCGTTGTACAGGAAATGCAGCCCTGGTTGAGAGCCACTGGTCTTATCCAAACACAATGCTTAAAATGTTTAGTGTAGCTGGAGTACAAGCTTTTGTAAGCCGGGTTGTCTTGTGTTTTTCTGTCTGATGATTCTGTTTACCAAGCAACAACAAACCTTTGGGGTTCATCGAGCATTACAGCTCAAAAAAAAAAAAGAAAAGGTACCAAGTACTATGGTAACTACATTTTCTGCCAAAATTCCACAGTAACTGCATTTATTTTTATTACTAGAACACCAGGGCTACATTTTTTATATTAAGTTTTACTAAGGTAAATGATTAATTCTGGGTATCATGCGCTTGCATTTTGCCTTGGCAAATGTCAATAAGACTGTAATTTGTGATCTCAGTCAAAGAAAATGTTTTTCTGTCTTAAAAGAATATTTAATTTAATTTCCTTTTAGATTACAGTGGTGCCTATCAACAAGTTATTAATAACTAGTCACTTTTTTTTTTTGCTGGATGCTATAGTTACAAAAGTAAAAATAAATTGTAATGGAAAAAAAGTGTTTACAGTCATAAAAATGTTATGGCAACCTGAGAAAGAGATCATTTAGAAAAAAAATGTGGGATGCAAGATTAAATGTACTTTCTCATTCTCTAGAGACAGCAGAGATGATGGCAGAAAGAGAAGAAGGAGGGTTATCATAGGTTATCAGTCGATTTGTAAGAACATGCTCCGGTAGTTAAAAATCCATTGTTGTTTAAATCAACAAAGCGGCGTCTCAGATATATTTCGCTGATACGGGATTCGAATGCGGAGCTGTGGATTATAATGGAAAAATGTCAACAAAAGCATTCATATCTAAGATCTCTCATATACCCTGCGGGATGTTTGTCTTTTGTACGTCGTTCATTAATTTCTTTCACATTGACTGCGGAAATTACACCTGTAACGGCGACCGCGAGGCCTTTCATTTTAAGCTGGCGTTTCTGCGCCACGGTCGACGGTACGCGGCGATAGCATCGGCTTAACTCGATCTGTTCACTCAATGCGAAAGGATTCGCAAAGTGAGACTGACAGAAGAACACACATATTTCTTTGTTTTTATTTTCATTTTCATTGTCATTGTCTTCGTGTACATATGCTAGCGGGGGTGGCTAGCGACGTCCATTGCCAAAGCGTTGCAAAATGGCCATCTGTCTGCAATGTCTGTCAATACACACAATCCAATAAGAAAGAAAATGTTATTCACAGGAGGCCTTTCACACCTCTAGACTCCAAATGGAGTGCTGACACGCCGCAGGTTTGGATAGTGTCACTAAGCCGCCATTCATCCTCTCTGAACGTGTGCGCGGCATGATAGCGGGTATTTAACACTCATAAAACCAATCCTATTATGTGGACGTGTGTGTGTTGTTCTGATTCATTCTCATTATCTCTCTCATGCATTACTTTCATGTTCACTGTACTTGGTTTATTGTTTGCGAGTGTGTGTGTTTTGCCAGGTCTTTTGGGATGGATGGTAATTCCTCCCTGTTCATGTTCCTCACCCTTTCGGCAGCTGTTTGGATCCCTGGAGGAAGTTCACCTGTAACTCCTGTTGTACAGCATTGAATGGGGCTCTACAACATCTGCTCAGCCACTGCAACACTTCTGACAATAGTGATTTTGAAGTAGGATTTCAAATGCAACGATAAGAGAAACTAGTTGTGAAGTATTGTTAAAGTATCCCTATGTTATTTGAAAGGTTCCTAATTTTGTTTTGTAGGTCTCCTGCAACAGGTTAACATGCATCAAAGGTCAAAAAACACTTTAATTTTCACATTTTTCAATGATTCTCAAACGACTCGCCGGATGAATCAGTCTCTCTATGATTGGCCAGACTCAAGTCGGAAAACAAACGCCCGTTACCATAACTGATTCAGCTCCGGAGGCTTCCTAAAGCTCAGTGATTGTACACAACATAAAGACCGTAACGATGGCGTTGCTCTTACTGTGTCAATCTGAGAGAAAGTCTGATAATGAAATATTGAAATACCCCGAACCTCCATCGCAAACATGACTTGAGCAGGACATTTCTCAGTGATATGCTACTCAGTTTGATGTTCACCATGAGATGCTGCAATTGTAATTGACCGTTCGCAAAGACCCGCCCCCTTTAGTTACTGTTGCTATGTCCGACAAGCCATGCGCTCTCACGCCACACATCATGTTCTCACGAAGTGAAAAAATCGTGGAGCAAAGCGGACACTGACAACACGTCGACAGACAAGACAGAGCAATTTACTTTTGATATGACATTGATATAACAGTTTCATATTTAAAATATTGTTTTTTTATAGAAGTTTAAACAATAAATAGCGTATAGTGTGTCTTTAATGTGTCGTGACAGATCGCTGTAGCTCCTCGTGAACCGATCATCTCTTCATACTAATTCATTTATAGCGTCAAATAAACATGAATGAACATCAGAAGGAATGTTGTTTCAAGCGCGGAAAGACGTGAGGACACACAATTTTTCAAGTTCACCAACGTTAATCTACTAACTCCCCTGACTGCTTTGTCGGACAAAATAGCGGATTCAGGGATATGATTGGTTAGATCTCCTGTCAATCAAACTGACAGCAAAGGGTCAATTCTTCACCATCAGCATTAACAAATA
The DNA here is from genome assembly GCA_038088235.1 of Zacco platypus. Taxonomy (NCBI): domain Eukaryota; kingdom Metazoa; phylum Chordata; class Actinopteri; order Cypriniformes; family Xenocyprididae; genus Zacco; species Zacco platypus. Next base: position 5,566,845 of record CM076071.1, on the reverse strand, counting down.
TATGTCCATCAACAAACCGGTGTGTGTATATTTTTAATTTATTGTGGTGTACATGTGGGAACTGTAATATTTAACTGTATCAATAATAGTGCTAATGTTAGTCAAGCACTAATGTGAATGACTGATGTAACATTGTAGTTTATAGAAGAAATCTTGCTTCATCCTTCATCATTACTCAGTGTTGTAAGAACGAAGAACAATCTGCACTAATGGACACAGTTTTAGGTAATAGTGGCCCACAGCTGATCAGGAGAAGTATTTCAGTAAGACAGTAATAATTGCCGTTTAGCAGGAGACATACACTATATAGCTAAAACAAAACTCTGTATAAAATATATACATTAATGATTAATATTACTGACAGGTTGTGATTCTGAGGAGCAACTTGGTCCAAATAAAGCAGGTATTGTCCCATCTTTAACCACTGATTCTTCACAGCCTCATATTTAGGAAGTGGAAATAAACCGAATTTACTTTCACAGAGCTCTCTGGCTGTGCACTGTTTAACAACTTGGCACATTAATACTAATTTGAACTGTTGTGCCGTCACATTTAAGTGTTCGGTTGATTCGCTCTTCATCAGGTAAAGCTAACGGTTAGCAAACTTGACTACTTTGAGTACTTTAAAATAACTGGATATTAAGAAACGCCATTTCATTTACCAGATTTGCTGTATATTTATCTGCATAGAATAGCAAAGTGGTTTACTTCATTTAGTGTGACACAGTTCTTCTTTTTTTCTCTCTGATCTGGGCAATAAGGGCATTTTTCCGCACTTAAAGAGGACGATTACACGTCTCTTCACCCACACGGGCTTTGTGTGGGAGCATCTGGCTGTCATGTTGTCCTGTCACAATAACCTTCTGAATTTTCCTCTAATTAAGGCCTAGCCTGCATGCCCATAATTTAGCATAAAGTTCAATTTCCAGTGTTTATATTTAATTATTTTTAAATGGAGTGCCATATGAAAGGTGCGGACAGTACCGTTCCTGGACTTCTAGGGACCCTAAGCAAAACTTTGTAAGGAGGTTCCTGTCAATGCGTTCATGAAAACCCCCAAACACTTAATCTGTTCTTTCAGCACTGTCAACAAACAACAGTGAGTAGAAATGGTCAGTAATACCATAAAAAAATAAAATTACAAACAATAGGACAAATACAATCAAAAAAGGCAACAATTTAGCCTACTAATAATATTAACTTACTATACAGAAATTGAATAAAGTAATGAAATGTAAAAGTCTGTATAGTTTTCACCGTATTAATTAAATATACATTTATTTTTTATTAAAATTCCGAAAGTGAAGAGCAGTGAATGATTCTCTCGTTTTTTTTTGTTATTTGATTAACATTAACATACACAGACAGCTGCAGGTTTATCAGGCTACCGTCACTTTAAGAACAAATGCACAGGTCTAATATACATACTGACAAGCTTTTGATTACTTTCCAACTGTTTATGTTCACTTAAGACCTGATGGTGTTTAAGTGAAAACTCACCATGACTGGCATTTTGACATTTCTGTGTGTATTTGTCTAAGTGCACATCCGGCGCCCAAAGTATCCTATACCACTTATCTGTGTTTAGCTCAATCTCGGATCACGCGCGCAGAAAGCCGCTTGGGAAACAGCGTATCTATCACAGCTCGGTAAGCTTTTAACTTAGGGTTTTTTTGGTTTTTTTAGTATCGAGAACGTCTGGCAGGAGGCTGTACATTATTATGACATTCATATTACATGATTTGACTGATTTTGATGTTAAAAAGGAAGGGTGCCATCGCACCACTTTAAAGGAATGGAATGCACATCATGTTTTCATAATCGCTGGAAGACAAAATCAAAACCGAAACTATCGCATCCCCAGTCATTAAATCATCTTTGAGGACCAAGACTGGGTGCGGACACAAACGTGAACACGAAGCACACATTTTTAAATTTTATTCTTGTTTTTTTGAAAGAAATTTTATTAAGTTGATTAATGAAAATTAAAACTGCTTTTACAAGCCATTTATTTTGGTTATAAACAGACAAAATCATGTCACCATTCATGTTATAATCAGGTGTGAACTCAAGTGAGGATCAACTTAAAAAACAAGAATCTTATGAAATTGTTTGTTTGTTTGTTGCAGCTCTGACTGTAGTATTGAGATCCGTCTGGGTCGATCCGTTCAGAAGTGGACAGCATGACAGACAGGTATGAAAGGGTCTAAAACGATCACTGAAACCACATTTGGAGGTAGCACAAGTTTCAACAGGAGACGCATTTGAGATGCATGTTACAATCAAAAACCGAATTTTTTTATGTAAACAAAAATCTGTCTCGCCTGACCACTTGTGATCAGATGAACCGAGACGGATTTTAATCCCAGGTGTAAACATGGCGCACGGCTTATCTCCAGCACATCCTCTCATCTGTTACCAGTGTCAGGAGTGTCTGTTTGTTTCCGTTCAAGCCTGTCAGAGCAAGCGTGCTGCATTTCTTCACAAAGCCATTGCAGGATGCAGAAGAGAGCACAGAAAATGCTGTGACAAGATCACGGCCAATCAGAACATAACTGACGTTTAAGCCGCATGCCAGAATTACAGACATGAATAACAGCAGTTAGTCCCTGCTGGTAGATGCCAACAGTACCCCATTATGCAGGCAAAAGGCACATTTCATTCATGACCATTCAAAGGTAGTTGCATATTCACAAAATACATAGGAAAACATCTTTCATGCTCAACAAGGCTGCATTTATTTGATCAAAAATACTGTCATACTCAGGTTACTTTTAAAATGTATTTCACTACAGATTACAAATGCTTTAAAAAGTAATTTGTAACGTATTTTGTTACATTACTCGAGTTTAGTAACTTAATCTAAATACTTTAGAATACTTTGGAATACTAATAAGTGTGGAACAAACACAAAAAAGGTAATTGCAAGTTTTTATCTCACAATTCTGACTTTTTCCCTCAGAATTGCGTGATGTAAAGTTGCAATTGTGAGTTATAAAGTCAGAATTATGAGGTATAAACTCACAATATTGAGAAAATTCTGAATTATGAGATATAAACTCACATACTAAATTCACAATTGCAAGAAAAAAAGTCAGTATTGCAAGTTCATATCTCCCAATTCTGACTTTATAACTTGCAATTGTGAGTTTAAATCTCACAATTCTGAGAAAAATAAGTCAGAATTGTGAAATGCAAACTCACAATTGTGAGGGGAAAAAACAAATTGTGAGAAAAAGTTGCAGTGACCTTTTTTACTATTATAAAATGACTCACAAACAACTATCACAAAACATGAAAACAGTCGTGGATCATCAGGTCATGACAGGACAGTTAAGTTGACAGTTGACCTTTTTTTTTTAATAAATTCAGTCATTTTGTCTTGTTCAGGACAGTACTAAATAAAAATAACAACATTTTTATGATCCCTCTTAAAAGTATTAAAATGTTGATGAAACTTAACTCTGCTTTTTCAGACGGTCAGAGTCAGAGAATCACCAATTGCTGTTTAAATGACATTGAAATTCAAAGTAATCACTTTGGTAATCTAAAATACTTTTCAGATGTAACTGTAATCTGATTACCACCCATTTAAAATGTAACTGTAATGAAATACAGTAACTCAAATTTTGTATTTTAAATACGTAACTAAGTTACTTGTATTTCGTTACTCCCCAACCCTGCTCATACTGTAGTATGTGAAATAACTATCACATTATATACGAATTTTAAAAATGTTGTTTATTAAACTTTCAGCATCATTATTCCAGTCTTCAATGTCATATTTAATATGCTGGTTTGCTGCTCAAGAAACATTTACTATTATGCTGAACACAGTTGTGCTGCTTAATATTTTTGTGGAAATCGTGATGCATTTTTTCAAGATTCTTTGATAAGTAAAAATTGCAAAAGAACAGCATTTATTTGAAATAGACATATTTGCAACATTTCAAATAATCACTTTAGTGTGTCTTTTTTTAATAAAACTATAAATTTCGTTACAAAAAAATCGTACTTTTGACCCAAACTTTTGAACTGTACTGTAAATCAGTAACATCAGCACCTTACTTTAACTGTGTGAAATAGACTTGTATTTTTCACCGTCTGTGGCAAGGAGCCACATATAGAGTGATCAGTCACATGACATTTATGGCGTTGCAAAAAAGGCCAAAATAATTGTTTCTGGAACAGAGTACAGCATCCAGACGGTGCACTTTCAGGGCCAGCTGAGCAATTGCTACGAATGTGATGAATGGGAATGCTTAACGGATGATACTTTCCAGGTATATTAGAACTCCTCAGAGGAGAGGCTACCTGTCAGAAGTCCACCCAGAAGCCATGTCTGAGGGTCCACAGAAAAGAGACCTCAATCTTTGTGTTGGTTCAAGCCTCCTTACAGTATCTGTTCCAGCCTACAGCCATCTCATCATCTGGTCATGCTTCAAGGTCAACATGCAGGCAGGTTTTCCTTCAACGCTATGAGCTGTGCCACATTTGAGATGGGGAACATCACTGCAATACGCAACAAGCGCACTTTACCCACCCAGTCAGGCGCGGGTGGAAGCAGGGGATTGTGAAGGAAATACAGGAGTGGACAGAAGGAACAACACTGGCCCATAAGTAAGCGTTCACTCAACGTTTAGTTGCCATGGCAACAGTAATTAAACTAATGACTAGGAGTGAAATAAAAGGTTTTGATTGTGATTAAGGTCACTTCAATGCAATATGACAGCAGCCTTATTCACGGGCCGCAGTGAAATCACTGTTAGCAGAAGTGCTTGCAGAGAGTGATTGCATTGAGTGTCATTACACATGTATGGGGTCAGTCAGTAATGTCAATGATGGTCTTGTGTCAGTCACATTATAAATTATGCTAATGATAATGCCATTGCTAATGATTGCAGTTGCTGTGACACAAGTGTTATGCAGTCATTTGAGCAGATGCTTGCAGCATTCACCGTGGTGGATATATATGTATATGGATATATACTTGTTTTCAAGTTCAGAGTCCAAGCATGCAGTACTTTTAAGTGATTATTTTAATTTTCTACCTGAGTAAATGTACAAAAGTCTTTACTTTGAATGTACACTGCCATTCAGATAATGGTGGTCTGTATCTTTGAAAGCAAGTGTCTCATGCTAACCAAGGTTGCATTTATTTGATCAAAAATGAATAAAAACAGGAATATCATTTAAAGGGTTAGTTCACCCAAAAAATGAAAATTAGGTTATTAATTACTCACCTTAATGTCGTTCCAAACCCGTAAGACCTTCGTTCATCTTCAAAACACAAATGAAGGTCTATTTGATGAAATCAGAGACGGCTACGCAACTGAAACTTTGACACACGTAGAACGTTTGAGCCTCCGCAAGAGGTTTGCTGTTGCACATGAAGCAGGTTTGGTTGAGCTTTTGTTCGTGAGCTTTTTCTTCAGAAAATTTTAACCGCTCAATTCATATGGATTAGTTGTATAATCTCTTTATGAGCGTTTTTGAAGCGTCAAAGTTTCAGTTGCGTAGCGTAGGAGAGACTGAAAGCTCTCATTAAAATATTTCATTATCATATCTTAATTTGTGTTTCAAAGATGAATGAAAGTCTTACGGTTTTGGAACGTGTATTTTTGAGTAATTAATGACAGAATGTTCAATTTTTGGGTGAACTATCCCTTTAATTGATAATAATGTTTCACAATATTGTATTCCTGTGATGCAAAGCTGGATTTTCAGCATCATTACTCCAGTCTTCAGTGTCACATGATCCGTCAGAAATCATTCTAATATGAGGATTTGTTGCTCAAGAAACATTTCTTATTATCAATGTTGAAAACGTTGTGCTGCTTAATATTTTTGTGGAAACCATGGTACATTTTTTTCAGGATTCTTTAAAGAATAGAAATCTTTCATAACATTATAAATGTAAATCTTGCTAATAAAAGTATCCATCTCTTTAAAAAACAAAAGACTGACCCCAAACTTTTGAACAGTACTTTAATATCAAGTCACAAGTACTTATTCATAAGGACATTATTTTTTCATCACTAATGTCTCAGATCGTGTCTTGATTTCTTCACTTCTGCACAAAGTTATTATGCTTTGAAATGTAGTAAAATAAACATTTTCTAAAAATAAAAATAATAGTGGAGGAGTTGTAAGCCGCATTTTAATTTTTATCTTTTTGGGGTTTTACAGCCATCAACTCCTTCGCGTTACATGAAAGAAAGAACCTCAAACAGTTTTGGAACAACACAAGGGTGAGTAAATGATGACCATTTTTGGTTAAACTATCCCTTTAAGAGTTTTGCCCAAGGCAACATTCATAACAGCTCATAGCTTGCAGGGTCTGCAACCCTTTTGTTACCTACACCATATACAGATGCAGTTTATCACTCGACCAGCATGACTCAAACCTCCTTTGGCCTAGTTACACGGCACCAATAACCTGCAACAGACTTGAGGTCTAATCGAATTTAAACTCGCTGCTCACCCCACAATGCATCTCCTTCAGCCACCCACACAAACTTCCGCTCATACACACTCAGTTGGCTGCGGCAGATAAACATTGGCAGGGCTAGCTGAACCAGGCTGGCCATGCAGACAGGACTGCAACGGGCCAGGCAAGCACCCATAAATTAGGGCGTGCAAGCGGAAGTAATAGTGCAAGCAAAACGACTCATTAACTTTGATAGCAGGGGGTTTCTGATTGCACCGGTGCAATACCGCGGCCCGACGCTGGGTGTGCACGTGTCACTGACACCGTGTCCTCTAGCGGACGTGTTTTGAAGGACAATAAGAGATGAGTGGTGTAATAGAGCCTGTGTCTATGAAATAATGGCAAGCCGGAAGATCGGTCAAGCTGCTCAATGAGAAATAATCCTAACTGGTTTATAGTCAATTTCTTAAGTCACACTAAATGAGAGAGCCGTAATGAACTTGTGATTAGCTATTAAACAAGTCAAAGCCTCTGAATTAGACTGTAAAAGTTCCCAAAGATGGCTGTGCCAGAATAATTGCTATGGCACATCTTTGTTGTGCTGATGCAAGAGTTTGCAAAAAGATTTGTTTAATTATTTACTTTAGCTTCAAGCATTACATATAGTGTACTGAAAATGACTACTGACACGCTGTGCTCGGTTCAAATTCAAGCAATGTCCTCTTTGTTGGTATGTTTCTGTGCTCGCTTTGCTCTCGTTCCGTCGGCCTTAAGGGATTTAAAGAGTTTCTACAGCAATTTTAACATATCTACTAAAGATGCATTGGTTTGGTGAGTTATACAGCATTGTTCATTCTATTTCTGTCTGCGATAAATCCTTCCTTTGCTACGAGCATCTACTGCTTCGCTCCTTCTTACGTCAAGGTCAGAAGGAGCATGTTAGTCTGAGGGTGAGATTGAAAGAGAGAGAATTAAAAGATAGTTTGGCCTGATGTCTTTGTAATGAGTCATATACTTTAAAGTGATAGCTCACCCACAAGTGAAAATGGTCTATGATTTTATTTCTTCAGTGGGAACACAAAAGTAAACTGAACAGAAGTGATCAGAGAATGATTTTAAAGTCCATTTTGATGAATCTTTTGAGATTCGAAAGCTTCAGTGTCAATTCATTGTGATTGCATGGAAAACGACGGTCTTTAATACTGTTTGCCTCCTTTTGTGTGTCACAGAAGAAAGGTGCATAAATGATGACAAAATGTTCATTTTTGGGTGAAATATTCCTTCAGCTGTAGATTTAAAAAGCTTCACCCGGAGGCTGAGGAGATGATTCACTTCCTGTGAATGTGTTTTTGTTTATTTGCTTTTATTCATGTGGGATACAGCACACATGCTGTGGTGTAAGTTTATATCTGATTTTCTTTTGTGCGTGTGCCGGTGAGCCAAACTGAATTAATTTTATCGCTACTGTTGCATCACGTGTGTGTTTATTCCTGAGCCCCTTCTTTCCACCTCTGTGCACATGTTCGTAAAGATTCTCTCTGTCTTCTTCTACCTGTCTTTGTGTATTCATCACATCAACTTTACATTCACACTGAGCTGCTTTTGTACACATTTGCACCTCTGCTGCTTTTGGCAGAATTGTGTTAATAAACCCCCGGTCTCCTCCTCCTCCCGCTCATCCAAAAACGATGAACACACAGCAGCAGTGGCAGAGGAAGAGATGAAGAAGAGATGTAGCGAAGCGTAACGCATCGAGTCGTCCTGTGGCCCGCAGCAACACTCGTCACACTACCCACTGCCAAAGCACATGATGGCTCTTGAAAACAGTTCCACTGCCTCTCCCGCTCGTCCTGTTAGCTGCCGCTGTACATCATCTCTGTCCTGCTTTGTTATTGTTATTAAGAAACTTTGAGCCGGGTGCAGCGCTGTTGGGTGTCAAGGAAGTTAGAGTATTCTAAGAAATACAATCCTGGAAGTCAGTATTTTGTGGTTATCTTGGCTACAAATAATTTGGAAGAAACAATAATAATATTTTTTAGCCTCGGAAAGGCTATCACAACTATCTCCAAATTGATGAAGAGAGTGTGGACTGAGTACACCAAAGTCCATGGATCATGCATGCTCAACACGAAAGTAGACTAAACGCCTTCCACTTAGCCTTGCCTCCGTCACATTCTGGGCATTACCTGGCAGGACAAGATCCTCAACTGCATCGTTCTTGAGAGAGCAAGGATCTCTTCAATGTTTACCCATGTTGTCCGAAAGGATGATGGACGCATTCTGAAGGATCTCCTGTATTGCGAGCTTTCACTGAGGTGCAAAGACATTTGCACAAGAGAATTCTCAAATCGATGCATTGCGAATCAAGAAATCATTCTGGATCGATTCTGAGATTTTCCGAATGCATCTGGAATCGATTCTGAGCAACAGCAGATGGCACTGCGTGCTTCAAAACAGCTGCACTCTGCTTGCTTCCAATCCCTTACATGCACCACTTGAACCTTATGTAAAATAATCATTCATAAAAGGTTGAAGTGAATTTCAAGGGAGTTTGCAGTGGGCTGTTTATATTAATCTTGCTTCATAAAAGCATTCTGAGGTGCATGTACATTCTCAGACTCAGAACACACGAACGCTCTTCTTTGTGAGCATTTGAGCATACGGTTAAACTAGCCTAGAGCGCCATCTGCTGTTAAAAACTAAGCTGAGTGATTTGAGAGAGAATTACGATGCATTTGGAAAATCTCAGAATCTATCCTCAAATCACAATACATTGTTTTATTGTCCCAGCCCTAATCTCAAGGCCCTCAGAACTGACCCAGACTCTCTAGCTATACCACCTCAGACAGACCTCAGTGGAGACGGGCTGTGCTGAAAGGCCTCTCCAACTTCGAGGAGTCCTTTAGACAGCAGTCTGAGGCAAAGTTCTAAAAACTATCCAACCTGCCTCCGAGTTCACCTGCAGGTTTTGCGGCAGAGACTGTCACTCCCAAATTGGACTTTTGAGTCATAACTGACTCTGCACTAGTGACCTTTTTCCGACGTGATCCTCCGGAGACTGGCGGATGGCTCACAAATTATAGTGTTTATTTTAAGGTACTCCAAGATGCTTATTAATTATTAGTTTTGCTTACTATGCCATTTTGAACATCTCATCCTAAAGAATTTCTGCAATGAACATGAACGGTGCCTCAAATCATAACTATGATAACTATATTAGCATCCACACCAATGGGCAATAACGTTCTCTCTTGTCTTCTGCTGCTTTAAAAGCTACACCTTAATTAAATTCTGATTAGCTGTCAGTGTTCAACTGGAAAAAAACACTCTGAGTGTGATTACAACAATATCGTTCCTCTGTTATCATTACAGTTTTAGGGTTTGGACCTCCCTATTTTCAAAGAATTAGAAAGATTATTAAAGGGTTAATAAGTTCCCCCAAAAATGAAAATTCTGTCAGTAATTGCTCACTCTCATTTCGTTCCACACCCACACTCACCCAACAACATGCATAAGCGATGCTTCTATCATTTCTTTCTGCTTCTTTTTAGTCTGTGTTTTTGTCCAGACATTCTGTACTCTTTCATAAGATGCGTAATAGCGCCTCTTACCGTATAACAGTGAAAACACGGAAAACCGGAAAATTCCGTCAACAGTGGGGAAAGAGTTTAAAGTCGTCTTAGCTGTTATCTGAAACAGAATCTTTTATTTAAAAGCTTTTATTTCTGATTTAGAAGTCTTTATTTCTGTTTTCCGAGCATTCAGTGAAGGTCAGGGCCATAGCAGGATAAAAACGCAACCGACTTGGCAATGGGATGGAGGGCTGGTGGTGCTCACTGAATAGTAAGGTCGCATTGTGACCTATGTGTTCATCGCTGTGTGACTCAAAATGGAGCTTGACCTTCATTGGCTCTCTCACTCCAGGCTGAAACCTCTATTCTGTGTTGCGTATGCTGTGCACATAACGCTTTACTTCAAAATCTGCCCTCCAGCAGCACCTACTCACCACGACCCATCATCCTCCACAACCATTGGCATGGACGAATGTGCAAAGCCACATCCATACCACTGCCATTACTGTACAATACTTCCTCGCTCAATAGTGTTGAGGACCTAACTAATTTAACTACTTTTTTTAGTTGTGTAACGATTGCTAAGCTATTTTAATAAATGGGACAAAACGCAACATGACTGAAAATGAACATGACGTTATTTTAAGGTATAATAATTCACATTATTACTGTTTTACTGTGTATTTGATCAAATAAATGCAAACTCGGTGAGCATAAAAAGCTTCTTTGAAAAATATCTTACGACCCTTAATGTTTGTATGCCAAGCATTGTTATATAATTTGCAAAATACTAAGTTAAATACACAGTTCATTACTATATTCAGTTAATATAGTTTTTATCTTAATTTATTTGAACTGTATATCGATTTTCTATGCAGATGATCTATTTCAGCATCTAATGCTGTCACTCTAATTGTTAACTCACTGTAAAACCCAGAAAACCAATTAAATTATAAAAGATATTTTTGTATTTAAAACAATATTGCCCTCTTAAGTAGCTTCAAAGTATGTATTTATTTCCTTTCTTTTATTCAGAAGCTTTGCAGTAGTACTTTAAACCATGTATAGTGTGTGGCTTCACGGCAACAACACACATCAGGAGTTTAAACTTCACATATGGCTATAAATCTGCATTGTAACATTTGCTTTCCAACATAAGTTGCAAATTTCCATTTGCAATTCACATTCACAGTAACTTACTGTATTTTGACAGTGTTGCTTCTGCGTTCGTCTTCCATTTCTGTCTTCATCTGCTTCAGTGGTTAGTGTGGGAAGCATTTCCAGCAGAACATTCACCTGCAGAAGTGCTAGCCTTCTGGCTTTCTGCATGTAGCATGTGCAGGTCGCAGGCTGGCAGAACATTCATGCCCACACAATGGACCCCTCCGATTGCACCTGTGCTAGCTGGCCTTCCAGTCAATGTCCCACCTAGGCAAACACAACATAACAGCTGCTGAAATGTCCATTATGCTGAAAATGGAAGGTCTAGAGCAGCCGTTCTCAACTGGAGGGTCTTTTGTGAGTATTATTATTAGAAGTGCTCTGGGTTCACTTTGTCTTCTTTTTGAAAGACGTCTCTCATGCTCACCAAGGTATTTATTTGATCAAAAATGCAGTAATATTGCGAATCTTCGATTTGAAAATATTTAAAAATGTAATTTATTCCAGTGATGGCAAAGCTCAATTTTCAGCGTCGTAACTAAAGTCTTCAGTGTCACATGATCCTTCAAAACCCCAAATCCGACATTTTGTCCGAAAAAGCAGTCGGGAGTTAGTAGATTAATGTTGGTGAAGTTGAACTTGAAAAATTGTGTGTACTCACGTCTTTCTGCGGTTGAAACAACATTCCTTCTGATGTTCATTCATGTTTATTTGATGCTATAAATGAAGTATGAAACTGTTTCATATCAAAAGTAACCTGCTCTGTCTTGTCTGTCCACGCGTTGTCAGTGTCCTCTTTGCTCCGGGATGTATTTTTCACTGCGTGAGAACGTGATGTGTGGCGTGAGAGCACATGGCTTGTCGGTGCAAAGGGTCAATTCGTCCTTGCTGAATAAAAGTATTAATTTCTTAAAAGGAAAAAGAAAATCTGTCCCTAAACTTTCGAACAGTAGTGTTACTACAGCAGAATAATATTCCAAAATTACCAGATGTGGTTTTGTGTATTTATTTAAAGATTTTTTTGGCTTATTGGTATTAGCAAGAATTTGCATCTTCATATTTTTTAACACTCTTATTGTTTAGACAGTTCTTTGATATTTATACAACGACAAAAATTGCTCACGCGGCTGTCTCTGAACCATTTCTTAGTGGAACCACTATAGAGACTGATATGTGCGGTGGGATTAGTATTATGGGATGGCCAAGACAATGGATGTGGACAGTTGGCAGCTGCCCGGGAACGCTGGCCAAACTCTAATGGTGTCAGTCTTCCAGCATTGTCCTCTTCCTAATGCCCAGCACACTGACCTCACAGTGTCGTGATACTGGCTCCAGCCTGCCTCCACCACTTAGGCCTGGGTCTGCAATGCAGGGGAAGAAAGGGTGGGAGGGCGAAAGGGGTTCTATAAAAGAAGCACGCGAGTTTCCGTGCACGCAATGACACTATCGTGATGCCCAAAGGGTCCCTCGACATTTATTGCTGCCTCCACTTTGCAGGCAAATAGTATTATCCTAACATTAAGGACAACCAGCCAAATTACACTTGCAAAATGACACTCTTAAAACTGATCTGAGATCTGTCCTCAGGGGAGAGAGGTAGGCAGTCACCCTTTGCAACTATCAGCATTTATCAAGAGCAACATTATATTAGGTGCTAACTCCTCAGCAGCGCATGTTCTCACGGAAAGCTGATTCTAGCAAATCGCTGACTCGATGTGAGGGTGCGTTTTAATGCCCATTTTCCGATAATTCATCATTCCTTGAGCCTCGTGTGTCTGTTTGCAAATGTCTGAGGTGCCTGGGGCATTGTGATAACCTTTGGTTGGGTGGAGTGGGTGAGGAGCAGGGTCAGAATTGATCTAACATAGGGAACGTCCGTATCACCTTTGGTAAATTTGTTTTGTTTTTGTTGCTGAAGTAAGATTGTTGAACTTCGATTCTTCTGCAATCCAGAATAGCAGCACAGCTGAAAGGTTTGAGCTGTGCCCTCTACTGTACAGTCATGAATTTGAACAGTTATTTCCTTTTGAGGCTTATTTAACTTTTGGTGTGAAAGGGCCTTTACATTTGCCAAAAATATAACTTTTTTTTCTCTTTTTGTTATTAAAAAAACAAAACAAAAAAACAAGCCCAGCCAAGCTGAGAAAAGCAACGCAAAAGTAATGTAACGCATTACCAGAAAAGTAACTAGATTGACCCTTCGCCGGCAGTTTGATTGACAGGCGATCTGACCAATCATAACACTGAATCCGCTATTTTGTCCGACAAAGCAGTCAGGGGAGTTAGTAAATTAATGTTGGTGAACTTGAAAAATTGTATGTACTCACATCTTTCCGTGGTTGAAACAAAATTCCTTCTGATGTTCATTCATGTTTATTTGATGCTATAAATGAACTAGTATGAAGAGTTGATCGGTTCACGAGGAGCTACAGCGATCTGTCACGACACATTAAAGAGACACTATACGCTATTTATTGTTTAAACTTCTATAAAAAAAATTACAGTATTTTAAATATGAAAGGTTTATGAAATTAATCAAAAGTAACCTGCTCTGTGTTGTCAGTGTCCTCTTTGCTCCGGGATGTATTTTTCACTACATGAGAACATGATGTGTGGCATGAGAGCGCATGGTTTGTTGGACATAACAACAGTAACTAAAGGGGGCGGGTCTTTGCGAAGGGTCAATTAGTTACTTCTTAGGGAGTAATGATGTATTGTAACACGTTGCTTTTCCTTTTGTTAAAAAAGCGGTCCCACTTAATAGTAGATGTCTTTAACTCCTATCTACTAACATTAAATTAATCATTTGATGCAATGCACTTCTGTACATACTTTTACTTATTTATTTTTTAATTTTTTTTTAAATGCATGCATGTAATTGAACTATTGAACAACCACTTTAAGTGTCAATTTAAGTACATTGTACATATTTTTTGATGTCATTAAATATTAGTTAAAGACACCAAATATAAAGTGTGCCCAAACAGGCAAGCCCAACCAAGGTGAGAAAAAGTAATGCAAAAGTAATGTAACGCATTACCAGAAAGTAACTCAATTAGTTAGTTGTTAGGGAGTAATGTAATATTGTAACTCTCTTTGTTTTTAAAAGTTTCCCCAACACTGGTGGTGACTTATGAAGGGCTTCATTTAGTTCGCTTAAACTCTGCTATTGCAAGCTCACATTGATCTCCCTTCATTCAACAACTGGGGCATTGAAACAAGTCCCCAGCCTACATTTTCCCCCCATAAACTGTTTCACTTAGATGTACTGTACTTTACATTGCAGAGGAAAATATATCATTCCATTTCATCATGACTTTAACGGCCAAAAAAATGAAAATGAAAGCAGAATAGCAGGATAATGGTCAGTAAAATGATCTCTATGCTTTGGAATAGACAAATAGTCTTGCAAAGCCATTTTGTGTGTGTAACAGACTGAAATTTAAGACACTGATTACTGAAAGTCTGAAAGTTCTCCATCACACGTTCCTGAGAAAAGCAGAGAAGAATTCATTCTTTTTAGTCATATCATTTCAATTAATCTTTTGATCCAAATGATTCGTTCATGAACCGATTCAAATCTTGAATGACTCTGTGTGGTTGCTTGAACGAGCTCATGCTATCAGCAAATAAAAAATGTTCATGTTTTTTTCCACACAGTTGTCGTATGCCTTCAGAATACTTGGAATGTAGCTCACAACTCACATACATATTTTTATGATGTTTAAATTGCACTTTTAATATATATATTTCTAATTAATCTTAACTGGAAACGCACTATACGTACATAAGTTTTTTTTTTTTGTGTTCCACAGAAAAAGTCTCATGTGTTTGGAACAACATGAGGGGGAGTAAATGACAGGATTTTATTTTTGGGTGAACTGCTTCTGAAATAAAAGGTTAATTTGTGACAGTGGTGTGGAAAAGTTGAAGGTTAACAGGAGAGACAGGGCACTTAACCTCCGATAGCCCCAGAGGGCCCCAGGTATCGTGTGGTACATGGACTACAGTTCAAGTGTCATGTTAGATGTTGTGACCTTCTATGTAGACAGCGCGTGGGAGTCTTGAATGACAGGACGGCAATTATTTCCAAGTCATTTTTTACCTCAGAAATGGCTACTACTTTTGTGCAGCATTGCTTCTGGTGGACACTCTGCCATTTTCAGCTACTTCACCTAAAAGCAAAAATGGGCTATGTACAAAACAAGCCTTCATACCGGATTGAAGGTTAACAGTAGTGGGCTATTCCACCAGTGACAGTGAAAAGTGTTGCGGCATTAAAAATGTGATCACCGTAGACAAATAGCAAGAAAGTGTAGTGAGAAACAAACCAATGACAAAGCTAATCAAGTCTCCGCCTGGGGCACAAGGCTAACAGACAAACTCATAAAGAGTCCTAAAAGCTCTTGAAAATGCACTTCTCCTTAATGGCTTCCATCTTAAATTTTGCCCTTCGTGCTGCTAAGCCCTGCATTGAGTGTTTGATTGCTTCTATCTGATGTATTATTCACATTATTCTGAAAGAAGGAATTCTATCTAAGTTATGTTGATGTGCACCCATATTATTTGTGTTGAAACCTCAATTTCACACCGTGTGAGACGGGCATACTGTTGAACGGATGGATTTTTAAATTGACTGGAGAGTTTGTGACTGCTATTTGAAGACAAGGAAGATTTCAGTTAGAGTTTATAATGGTGAAACGTTGCTCGCTTTGCACAACCCATGTTTTTACATTTGCCGCAATTCAACAGTGGAAATTGCCTATATTAACCTTTGAGTGTGGCGTCTTTCTTGGTTTAGGTTTATGGTGTAAAGACTGATAGTTTAATGTTATTCTCATTATTTGATATAATAACATGTATTGCTGTTAATAATAAGAAGATAATTATAATTATTAGTTTATTCCACTAATTATTGAATAAAGTACTGTGATAGTAACATGGAATAGTGATTGCATCAGAGCGTAATACAATGATACATTACCAAAAAAAAAAACGGTAGTATGATACATTTTGGTTACATGAAATATCTCCGTTGGAACACTGCTTGTGCAGTCCATAGAAATGTAAAAATATGGGCGTAGTGTCACCCATAGGTTTCTGAAGAGCATTTTTGAAGCCTAAAGTGGACAAAAATAATGTCTGTTTACCATACAGATGCTCCAGCAACAGTAATATTGTA
This sequence comes from Zacco platypus, assembly GCA_038088235.1. Lineage (NCBI taxonomy): Eukaryota > Metazoa > Chordata > Actinopteri > Cypriniformes > Xenocyprididae > Zacco > Zacco platypus. Next base: position 5,550,500 of record CM076071.1, on the reverse strand, counting down.
ATTTGTGTCAGGTGTGAAACACGCAAAATCAAAACGTGACTTCATATCTTATGAAGATATGAATATAATAGCAATCACGACATGAATCCAATCCGTCGCACTTGGGGAAAATCCATTGAAAAGTCCATCGTTGTTCTTCAAGAAATTATGCAATCTGAGTTATGTTGTAAAACTGTATCCGATCTAACTTTCACAAACAAACGAGCCTGCTTCCAAAGTATATATTTTTTAAATAATGCAGCAGTTTTAGTTATAATATCCAAGCATGCTGTCGGATGTTGTGGTGTCTTGAGAGGGATATTCTCCAGCTATTAACATTGTAGTAAATCTGACGAAGAAAACTTTCAGCCAATGCCAAGATGATCCAACAACGTGCTCCGTTTATCTTCCGCACACGTGCACATGTCTCGACCATTAACCGCACAGCAAGATATATAATTTGGTAATTGTATGAAATAAACACAAAAAAAGCACAAACACGGCAGAGATGCCAAGTTCAGTGGCTGGAATTAGCTGACGTGACGGCAGCGGCAATCCACCTTTCACTCAAGTGGCCATGCCCTTAATTATGCAGAACTTTAAGGTTTAATATAATTTAAACGGATGAGTTATAAAAAAATGTACCCCCCCTCACAGTTGTCATGAAGTGCAAAATTAACTGTATAAACCAAAACCACAATTTGTACCAGGCTGTAAACATGTTCTTTTCTGCTGTAAAGTTGGGCATTTTATCATGGGGCTCAATGAGATTCTCCTCTCTTTTGGAACCTGTCCCTAGTGGCCAGTTGATGAACTGCATTTTAAATCCATATTGGTTTCAAGAGAACCTGGGGGAGGTTGCCGCTTGGTCCAGTCAAATTAGGCTACGTTCACACTGCGAGCCTTAATGCTCAGATCCACTTTTTGCTGATTGTTTTGTATAGCTGTTCACATTGTTGTTTTAAATGTCACCAATATCAGATTTCCATTGTGAACAGATCATGCTTCTGAACTGACCTGCATGCGCAAAAGAACGATATAAACAGGGTTGCCAGGTTTTTAGCACAAATTCCACTCAATTATTCCGTAGGGTATCTCAGTAACACAGTGCGGTCGCTTCAACCTGCGGCAACGGTGAAAAAGTAACCCAATTATGCGGGAAATTGGCAACACACACTTGGCAACACACACTGTCATGTGGAAGTAAACACGGAGTCCATTAAAGTAAGCAATTTCGTGTTTATTTATAGTGTGATCTGCCGCGGAAGTTACACAGGTAATATCAAAAGTAACGACAATGATGTGACAAAAGAAAGCAGAATTTTGAAACTTTTATGATGCAAGTCCTCATGTTTTCCTTGTATTATAGAGCTGTCTTTATAATACTTATGAGTTTGACACATCACCGCCCTTCTCCTGACTACCTTTCGCAACTGTCTTGATAACGTTGGGTATGTAAAATCTTTGAATAGATTCCCATGAGAGCAGAATCGTGACGAATGTTGATCCGGAGTGATGTAAAAATCACATGAATTCCGATATGACTGTTCACACTGCAGTTGCATTACAAAACATTTGAACTGTATTGGATTCAGTACCACATGTGGAAGTGGCTCAAATTGGAATTGAAAAGATCAGATTCCATGTGGTTTGCACTGTTCACACTGTCATAGGGAAATCAGATATGGATACATTCAGACCGTCAGTCCAAATCCGATTTTTGTGCATTTCTGATTTAAATCAGATCAGATTTAGCAAGTCTGAATGGCTGAAAATCACATGAAATGTGTTTTTTACAAATCCATTTCGAACTACATTTCATATGTGGTTTGAAATCCTATTCAGATCGCATTTCTGGAAATCCGTTTCAGTCTGACTGCTCTGATCGGATTTTGTGTGGTTTGTGACTTTCTCACGCAAGGTAAAACGTAAACGTCAGACGTTTCTACAGGAAACATGCTGAAAGTCGGTGCAGAAGCAAGGCTGTTGTCGCCGGACGAACAGAAATTAGCAATATAACTGAGACATGCTTTGAGACCCGTGAAGACGACAGCACGGAATAAAGCCGCTCATACCTGCCTCCTATATTTCTGCCGTTGCCTTATCATAACGCAGTAGTCCAGCGCCGGCGGCTAAACATTATCATGTTGTAAATAAGACAACATCTATATTTTAAACCCCTCCATGTTGCGGTTCTTGTCGTTTTTGGCGTAAACCTAGAAACCAATGCAGATATTCCGGAAAAAGAAAAAAGCGCTATGGACACACAAATTGGATCTGAACAGTTGCGATACACAGTGTGGACGTCAATAATTTTAGATCAGATTCCAATCAGATACACAAAAAAATCGGATTTGGACTGACAGTCTGAATGAGGCTTATGAGTCACGTGGGCAAAAAAATTAAATTTGGGCCACATTTACGTGCAGTCTGAGCTTGAACTAACCATTATCTAATTATATTTTTATAATTTTCATTATAGGCATAATTAAGAATGTAAAAAAGAAAAACTTGCTGGGTAAGTCACGTCTCATGAACGGAAAATGTGAACATGTGGCACACCATATTGAAGGACGTAATCTCCACTATGCTTGTTGCACATATTCCATATGTCCAAAGTGGTACGGCATTAAATTATGTGCCGGAGACTCACCTTCCCCCACATGTCCCACAAATCACTGCGTGCTTTTGAAGTGAAAGACGTTACATAATTGCAGATGGTTGTCCAGATGGTGATTATGCTCACCTTGAAGATGACCACATGTTTTGGCAGCTCACATTGGGCTGTTCTTGTTTCCATTCACCCTTTCAAAAGTCATTGAGAAGATTTCGCACATAAGCCCGTGTAGATTTCGCCATTACGTCGAGTCTGAACCGCACTGAACTTTTGTACCGCGTCGGTTTTGAACAACAGAGCTGCACGCTTCATTAATCGCAGTGAGCCTCTGGTGCTGTTGGACTGCAGTGCTGCTTCAGTGTCGTGTGTTTGGAGGAGCTGCTGTGAGTTCAGTCTCCACTCTGATCATTTTTCCTCTCTCTGATTCGTATCATCACATTGATCACTGCATGTTCCACATATACGGAGAATGATGGATCCCCACTGCACACGCCCTCTGTGAAAGATTACTCCCCTTCTCTCATCCCTCTCTTTCTTCCGCTGTCGATTCTTCGTTTTCATCTCATCCCTCTTTCGTCATCTTTTTCTGCCTGTTGTCTCTTTTTCATCTCATCCCTCTTTTTCTTTCATCTCTTCTTTTTTAATGCCATCTCTTTTCTCTCTATTCTATTCTTTTTTGTCATTTCTTCTTGTTCAATCCCATCTCTTTTCTTCATTTCGCTTGAATTTTTGTTCCGTCTTTCTCTCTTTTGCCTTTCATCTCATCCTTTTAATTCTTATTATTCCATCTTTTCTCTCTGCAATCTCTTTATCTCATCCCTCTTTATCTTTCATCTGTTCTGTCATCTCGTGATTCTCTTTTTCTCATTGCATCTCTTTCTCGTCTCATCTATTATCTCTTTTCTCTGTTGTCTTTTTCATCTCTTTATGGATCTTCTTTTCTCTTTCATTCTCCACTTTCCTTTCCTTTTCTTTTGTCTTTTTGTTTCATTCCTTCTCTTTTAATCGCACCTCTCTTCCTGTTTCATATCTATTTTTCTCCCTTTTGTTATCTTTTTCATCTCCTCTCTATTTTTTCTTCTTTTATTTTCCACTTCTTTTTATGTCTTTTATCTTAATCTCATCACTCTTATCTTCTTTTCAATTCTATTTTTTCCTCTGTTGGCTACCATCCAATCCCCATCATTCACTTTTTCATTCAACTCTTTTTTTTTCCCTCCTCTTTGTTACCTCTTTTTCATCTCATCACCCTTTTCTCTCTCATTCTTTCATCTGACTTATTTTTTCTCTCTTCTGCCAATACTCATCTTCATCTGTTTCAAAATAAACTTGTTTGTTGTTAATATTCCTGCGAGTCTGTGTTCTTTGACTCACTCTTTCTCTTTCTTTCTCCATTCGACTTTTCCCTCCATCTCATTTTATCCCTCTTTTTGTCTCTAACCACCCATAGGAAATAAAAATGAATCTCTTTAATAATCTCTTTTCAACCCACACTAGAGAGCAATGGAGAGCAAATGGAGAGACGTTTGCTACTTTTCAGACCATTCCTCCTGAGAACAAGACCTCAGTAATCTCTTTATATCGTTTTCTTTTCTTTACCTTTCTCCTATGTGTTCCACCTCTTTCTAGCACACATACACACACAGTCCTCCATATCCTAATATCTGTATCTCAGTGGCCTTGCTAAGGTGACTCTACCTGCAGTGGCTCTGCCAGGGAGTGTATGAGAGAGGCATTAACTGCCAAGGTTGCCAGGTCCCAGAAAAATTTCCAACCTGCCCAAAAGGAATGAAAACAAGCCCAACTTCCCCCATCTAATCATAGCTGACAGCTGCATTATTCCCATAATATCCCTTAGTCATTAATAGTCATTAATTTTAAATGTTATTTTGATCATTTTAGCTAGACTTGTTTGTATTTGAATTTTTCTTGTACTTTATCTTTCGTTATTTTTCCATTTCATAGATGTTTATCACAATTTTAATTATCATTAACGGGGAAGGATATGCTCTCCACATGTTTGTTAGACCTTGAGAATGAATATAAACATAAATTGTTTGTTTACAATAGTTGATTTATGGTTTAATCCAAATTTGCCATCAACAATAGTGTTTAATGAAATGGATTAATAAAACGTTAACAATTAATTATCAATTAATCAATGTTAAATGAAAATAATTAATTTACAACAAAACATTGCATTTTTATTTTTTGCCAAATAAGATGATGTATGACAGATCTGATGTTTAATGTTAAAATATGGATGAAAAATATCTTGGTTGCATGATATTACTCACAAACAATAGTAATGTTATTACTCTGAGCAGTAGGCTACAATTACTATATCATAGTAATATATTTCTGTTAAAAGTTAAAGCAAACCTTTATTTTGGCAGTTTGTCGTGAAGTTTTTCCAAATGAAACGGTGAAAATCTCTGAAGTGCCTCGGAGTTTTGGAGAGAATGTTCATGTCCTCATTTATTGAGAAGACAGATGCTGAAGACACTATTAGCATCGCATGTGTTTGAGTTTGTGTAGTAGACGAAACTACGTCAGACTGGCTGTTGTCGCATTCATTTCTGCTTTGTAAAGCCTTGAAATCTCTGTTGTTGGTGAAAGTCATGTAATAGTTTGTGGTGACATCAAACGTCTCCCCTTACTGTCTCTCCTCCATCCTTGGGTTGCCAGGTATCCATTTCAAGGATACTAACCATTAGTAAAAGGATCAATTTTCATTTCCTTTGCCTACAGATTAACTTTTTGGCTGCCGCGGTACATTCTAAAAGTAGCCCAAAAAAACTCGTGGCTCTGTAATTTTCCCAGTGACTGCATCCTCAAAATAGCTCAAATGTGCGGGGCAACTGCACATTCATCCTGTGTCCGCATCTGCACATGCGTGTGAACCTGTCGGCCCGTTCCCTGCTCGTCCTCCTGTCTTCTGTGCGTCTGTATGAGTCAACACAGTGAATGTGCATGAATTTACATCTGTGAAGCCTCACAGGCGTCCTGCAGTGTGTGGCATTATCTGTGATGGAGTGTGTGCGCGCATGTGCGCTCACCATACATCTTCATCAGTCATGCTTAATGCTTCATCTCCGCATTTGTCGGTACTTTGCATCAACATTCCTGAGCTTCCCCTTCCCCTCTCCTCCTGCTCTTCCCCTCCCACTCTCCATCGAACCTGCAGCCCACCCTTTTCCACCTTGTCTCTCTCTCGCTCTCTCTCTGCATGGCTCACTATCTCTCGCTCTGTCTCACTCACTCATTGATAGTGGAGCTCATGTGACCAGAATGCTGATTGGCTAATCACTATTCCATGGATGAGGTCGTGTTGTGGGATGGAATGGCAATCTGTCTCTCTTTCTATGAACAGAGGGACCACACAGTCAACTCTGGGAGAACAGAATGAGTCTCTCTCTCTGTCGTCTTCCCTTTCAGTCCAGCTGACATATATAGGAGGCAGATAGTGGTGAGCTTGATTACGTTTAATTTAACCTGGATTACTTTTCTTTTTTGGCATGGAGGAGAGTGTGGTGGCTGTGCCACTTTTCAAGTTCTCCTCTAGTCATGCAGAAATGTGGCCAAGTAGAGCACAACACAACAAAATTTAAAAAGCAAACATAAGTTCACAACACAACAAAATCGAGCCACAACACAACAAAATAAAGCCACAACACAACGGAAAGAAGCCACAACACAATGAAATCGAGCCACAACACAACAAAATAAAGCCACAACACAAAGAAATAAATCGAGCCACAACACAACTAAATCGAGCCACAACACAACAAAATAAAGCCACAACACAAATAAATAACTCGAGCCACAACACAACCGATATCGAGCCACAACACAATGAATGGAACCACAACACAACGAAATAAAGCCACAACACAACAAAATCGAGCCACAATGCAATGAATGGAACCACAACACAATGAAATAAAGCCACAACACAACAAAATCAAGCCACAACACAATGAATGGAACCACAACACAACGAAATAAAGCCACAACACAACAAAATCGAACCACAACACAACGAAATGAAGCCACAACACAATGAATGGAACCACAACACAACGAAATAAAGCCACAACACAACAAAATCGAGCCACAACACAATGAATGGAACCACAACACAACGAAATAAAGCCACAACACAACAAAATCGAGCCACAACACAATGAATGGAACCACAACACAACGAAATAAAGCCACAACACAACAAAATCGAGCCACAACACAATGAATGGAACCACAACACAACGAAATAAAGCCACAACACAACAAAATCGAGCCACAACACAATGAATGGAACCACAACACAACGAAATAAAGCCACAACACAACAAAATCGAGCCACAATGCAATGACTGGAACCACAACACATCGAAAACGAGCCACAACACAACAGAAATGACGCGCTACCACGGCACATGATGAAGGGAACCTCTGCCAATTCCACCAAGTGGTTAAAACATAATTTGTATTCATTAAAATTACTTTTAACATTTAAAAACCGACATGTTCAAATTCCAAAGCTAGAAGGTTTCTATTGGTAAGACTGACTTACTACAGGTGACATTTTGACAATACATACAGGGTATACTTTCACCTGTAGTAATTCAGTCTTTAAGTGAATTACAGTAAAAAACAAATTATAAAAAAATTGTGTAGTGTGCATATTGGCACATTTTCACCTGGAGTAAGTCAGTCTGGTCACTACTACAACCTTTGGAGCAACAACAACAAAACCTTTAGGTGAATTACATTTTCCTGAAAATTATTGTTTGTTGTAAGTGCATGAAGGGAGCTATTGACAAAATGTTGCCTCTAGTAGTCAGTCTTACCAACAGGAACTAACAAGCTAAGGAATTTGAACATATCTGTTTTTAAATGTTAAAACGAAGTCATTTTTTATGAATATAAATTATCATGCGCCACGGAAGAGCATCAAATCATTCATAACTATAAATATGAAGCTATTGGTGCATGTATGTGATTTTGAATTAATATTTCATGTCGATATACAATGTTCACATACTTAAAACTAATCATGGTATTGATATGTAAGACTCTCGACTAATTTTACCGAGCTCCGAGAGCCCCCTAGTGCTTGGGAGTATTTCCATTGTGTTGTGGCTTTATTGCGTTGTGTTGTGAACTTCTTGTGTTTGCTTTTTTAATTTCATTGTGTTGCTCTACTGGCCTATCGTAGAAATGGGACATTAACTAAAACTAACTGCTAATGCATATTTAAAAAGGTGTTTAAAAGTGGTCCAGAGATACAACTTTCCCCACATTAGGAATATAGCTGAACCCTTGGGAAATATGTGAATGATTTGCATTCCAAATAATTATGTGAACAAAAGAAGTAATTTGTTAATGCACAATCGCATGCCAAAGACTTTGCTCCACATTAATCACATTTTTATAAACCATCCAATTAAAGGTGTAATAATCAGAGTAGGGCTGTTGCTTTATCAGATCCCTACTTTATTATCATGGCCAAAAGGATTCTATAATAAACATTAATAAATAACAATATAATAAATATATATATTTTTTAGTTATCATCAATATTGAGACACTAATCAGAATATTTAAATGTATAGTGAAAGAAATTTCAGCATTTTGTAATAGTAATTTTTTGCATTTCCCTATCCCTGAAATAAAAGTGTTGGTAAAAAGACCAGGTGTAAATGCTCTCTGAAACACTTTCAAGATGGATTTAGGGTCCGATCACTCAATCCAGTTCAGGAGGTGGTTTGAGACCGATTCCAGGTGAAACTGGACTAGTGCTTCTGGTTTTTGAAACTTTTAAATTATACTCCTCCCAAAATGGTAAAAAAAAAAACGCGTTTTAGGTTATATGACATGATAGCCAGATATGACTGTGCTATTGCAACCAGGGTTCTGCATTTCTGCAAATCTACATTTTTGACGGGGTTGCTTCAACTCGCAAACATGAAAACAACCTGTAGCAACAGTGTTAAAGTAGCCCAATTCCATGGGAAAACAGATGAGTAGCTGAGTGTCTCTTCAGCAAGTTGACGCTGCAAATGAAACTGATAGTAAGTCGCAAATGCTCGACACACAACTTTAGTTAATGTGAACTTAAATTTGCATACAATGCGGGAATTGAAGATCAGATTTATATTTGTTTTACAGAGACAAATTTATGTTTTAAAAATGAACCGTTTTAACAAATCTGATAGCTATGTGATCTGTAAGAACCTATGATGTGACCAGATGTAAACAAGCCCATTATTACTAGTCTTTACTGTCATTTTTGATCAATTTTATGCACCCTTGCTGAAGTATAATTTCTTTAAAAAGAAAAAAAATCTCAATGACAATAGAGATTTATTAATATAAAAACAGGGCTGATATGAGAGTTAAACTGCAATTCTTAAAAGACTGAAATAGGTGACATAAATTGTCAGTAGTTTTGTCATCTGTCTTAAAGTCATGTTGTATGTTTTCTAGCTTGTTTTCTAACTTGTCAAATAAAAACTGACAAGATTTTGCACGTTTAAAAAACAAATCATCAGTAGACGTTAGTAGACTGTTTTGGACATATAAGTGCTACTAAGTTTGTGTTCTTATAAACACAAACCTAAATCAAGGCTCTTTGTGTAAGTGTTTGCTAAATGACGTTTTATTTACCAATACTTCTTGATGGTAATTTGCAGCTGATATTGCTTTTATGTGTTAACAAGCACAGCTGATGAGGGGTGACCTATCTGTCCACATTTATTTACTGTATTGTTGTATTTGTTGTGATGTTAAAATGGATGAAAATGACAGCACCAATCAAGCAGTCTATCAGAGGCAAGTTTAGGGCGATCACATTCATATCTCTGTGTATATGACACTGCTGGCCTGCTGTTTTAAGGGGCTTTTAGGAGTTTGATTGCTCTCCTTGTTTCATCTTACTTTACTCTGTATAACTATCAGGCCCTTAGATATAAATAAGCCTGTATAATATTTATGCAAAGCTTACTGTCAGCACATGACCCTATAAATGACTTCATGCTTCAATCTGATTCTTGCATTTCCCTGATCTGCACTAAAGAGAGTGAGGTGTTCGTGCAACAGCCAGTTGTGCGTGTCTGTGCATTTTAAAATCCTCACTAAGTTTTGAATTACGGTCTTGTTTTTTAGTCATGTGAATGATTTTGCATTTAATTGAGGAATCATGAATCACACTTCAATTAAATGAAAACGCGTTATGCGCATCTAAAAGCAGAACTAACACAAATGCAAAAACTTTTTGTTGTTTACTGTTTACTGTATAGCTTCTTATTGATTTCTGTGAAGAAACTGAGAAGGTATTTAGAAAATGCCGGACCTTTCCAACGTGATTACGTAATGCGTGGCACATCGCAGAGCAGTGCAAGACGAGCATGTGTGGTTAAAAAGTATATACATTTTTATTAATTTTGAAAATTGACAGATCGTTTCGCTATATAAGACCTTTATTCCTCATCTGGGATCGTGTAGAGCCCTGCAATTTGAACCTTCAATATGAGAAAAATCCTAGAATGTTTTCCTTCATTTCTTTCGACTGAAGAAAGAAAGACATAAACAACTTGGATGACACGGAGGCGAGTAAATTATCAGGAAATTTTAATTCTCTGGTGAACTAATCCTTTAGCTCTCCTTTATTTTGTTCGATGTTCTATGCCTGTCATTCTCCCTGATTAATAGTGAGTCTATTGTTGTTTTATATGAGAGATTATTCAATAGACAAGGCTTGCTCACTTGATTCAGGTAGTAAAAATCACCAGAAGGGCACTCGCACCTTTCTAATGTAATATTCTAGGGTCAATAATAGTTTGTGAAGGCAGTTAACCTTTCATCTCAATGGCCCTTTTGGCATTTTCATTTTTCTGCACTTCCGCGCTCCATGTTCCCTCCCTCCTTTCTACTGCTTTAATCTCAGGTGAAAACACAGCCATGCATTACATACATCAATAAGTTCCTGCTGCGAGATCTCATTTCCTGCTGTCACCCGTGCGGACCAATGTCCCAGCATTCCCACGGCGGGAGCTGACTCTACCAGAACAGAATGGATAGCTCATGCTAATGATAATAAATCAGGTACGTCGTCCAATCAAAACAGTGTTTTGCATCTGTTTGTGGTGCGTTCGGTGTCTTTTCTGAATGCCATGGAGAGCATGTTTGATTGTGTCTGCCATAGGAACTTGTCTGGGAGTGTATGTTACAGAAAGTAAGTAAAAATGAGACAGACAAGGGACTCACAATAACCATTTCCCTACAGGGCATCACTCTGAAGCTCAAGGAAGAGCGAGAGAGAAAACTGTGTGTGTAAATGCATGTGATTGAATGTGACAGTACATAAGAGACTCCTGCAGTGATGAGTTTAAAGCCTCTACCTTATGTTCAAATATGATCAAACGCTTTTCATATGCTGTAATCTGTTTTAAAATGAGACAAAAAATAATGAGGCTGTTCACCCAATGTGGACATATTTTATTATGTTCTTATTAATACTACTTTATTATTATTTTCTCTCACTGATGTCATTCCAAACCTCTGTGCAGCCCAAAACAAGATATTTTGAAATGTTCACGCTGCTCTTTTTTTTTTTTTTTTGTACAATGAAAGCATACTACGATGCACTGTCAAGCTCCAAAACATCATGAGGGTGAGTAAATGACAATTTTGAGAAATATATTTCTTTAATGTGTGTGTTTATATATAAAATAAATATGTATTGATGAGCCAAATAGCAATATAAGGTGGGTACGGAAAGTATTCAGACCCCCTTAAATTTTTCACTCTTTGTTATATTGCAGCCATTTGCTAAAATCATTTAAGTTAATTCTTTTCCCTCATTAATGTACACACAGCACCCCATATTGACAGAAAAACACAGAATGCTTGACATTTTGGCAGATTTATTAAAAAAGAAAAACTGAAATATCACATGGTCCTAAGTATTCAGACCCTTTGCTCAGTATTTAGTAGAGCCACCTTTTTGATCCAATACAGCCATGAGTCTTTTTGGGGAAGATTCAACAAGTTTTTCACACCTGGATTTGGGGATCCTCTGCCATTCCTCTTTGCAGATCCTCTCCTGTCAGGTTGGATGGTAAACGTTGGTGGACGGCCATATTTAGGTCTCTCCAGAGATGCTCAATTGGGTTAAAGTCAGGGCTCTGGCTGGGCCATTCGAGAACAGTCATGGAGTTGTCCTTTGATATTTTAGCTGTCTGCTTAGGGTCATTGTCTGGGTAGTCGTGGCTTAATGGTGAGGGAGTTGGGCTTGTAACGTGAAGGTTGCCGGTTTGATTCCCACGCCGGCAGGAATCGAAGGTGGGGATTGTGAATAAACACCACTCTCTCCACCTTCAATACCATGACTAAGGTGCCCTTGAGCAAGGGGCAACCCTAAGTGCTCCCCGGGCGCTGTAGCAATAGCTGCCCACTGCTCCGGGTGTGTGTTCACTGTGTGTGTGTGTGTGTGTGTGTGTGTGTGTTCACTACTCACTGCTGTGTGTGTGCACTTGGATGGGATAAATTTCAAGTATGGGTCACCATACCTGACAATACGTCACGACTTTCACTTTCACTTTCACTTGTCTTGTTGGAAGGTAAACCTTCAGCCCAGTCTGAGGTCCTGAGGACTCTGGAGAAGGTTTTCGTCCAGGATATCCCAGTACTTGGCCGCATTCATCTTTCCCTCGATCCTCGATTGCAACCAGTCGTCCTGTCCCGGCAGCTGAAAAACACCTCCACAGCATGATGCTGCCATCACCATGCTTCACTGTTGGGACTGTATTGGACAGGTGATGAGCAGTGCCTGGTTTTCTCCACACATATCGCTTAGAATTAAGGCCAAACAGTTCTATCTTGGTCTCATCAGACCAGAGAATCTTATTTCTCACCATCTTGGAGTCCTTCAGGTGTTTTTTAGCAAACTCCATGCGGGCTTTCACGTGTCTTGCTCTGAGGAGAGGCTTCCATCGGGGCAGTCTGCCATAAAGCCCCGACTGGTGGAGGGCTGCAATGATGGTTGACTTTCTACAACTTTCTCCCATCTCCCGACTGCATCTCTGGAGCTCAGCCACAGTGATCTTTGGGTTCTTCTTTACCTCTCTCACCAAGGCTCTTCTCCCCCGATAGCTCAGTTTGGCCGGACGGCCAGCTCTAGGAAGGGTTCTGGTCGTCCCAAACGTCTTCCATTAAAGGATTATGGAGGCCACTGTGCTCTTAGGAACCTTAAGTGCAGCAAAATTTTTTTGTAACCTTGGCCAGATCTGTGCCTTGCCACAATCCTGTCTCTGAGCTCTTCAGGCAGTTCCTTTGCCCTCATGATTTCCATTTACTCTGACATGCACTGTGAGCTGTAAGGTCTTATATAGACAGGTGTGTGGCTTTCCTAATCAAGTCCAATCAGTATAATCAAACACAGCTGGACTCAAATGAAGGTGTAGAACCATCTCAAGGACGATCAGAAGAAATTGACAGCCCCTGAGTTAAATATATGAATGTCACAGCAAAGGGTCTGAATACTTAGGACCATGTGATATTTCAGGTTTTCTTTCTTTAATAAATCTGCAAAAATGTCAAGAATTCTGTGTTTTCTGTCAATATGGGGTGTTGTGTGTACATTAATGAGGAAAAAAATGAACTTAAATGATTTTAGCTAATGGCTGCAATATAACAAAGAGTGAAAAATTTAAGGGGGTCTGAATACTTTCCGTACCCACTGTACATGCAAACTGAATGGTCATTCATTTCTATATGAATGTTGGTTTAAACCACAAAGACGTACAAATTGTGACTGACATACTCCTCAGCCATGGTAAATTCACTGTAACACAAAGTGTCTCATGGCTTATTGCCTTAGTATTTATGTATGTGTTTGTGCATACATCCATGAAAAGCTGGGGTGCACATTCTTGATGTCTTCCAGTCACTGTGTGTGACTGACATGATTTTCAGGGTAAAGCCGCGGTCACACTAGACTTTGAGCTCCATTGACTTCCATTCATACCGCATGCAGTTGTGTGAATAAGTGGAGAGTAGATGTTAGATTGTATTATTATTTTTATTTGTGATTTATTGTTTATTAAAAACAGGATGCCTAGAGCATGATGTCATGTCTAGTTTGTTGTGGTGTGTGAAGTAATTTTGAAAAGGTCCTCAGATTAAGGCTAAAAATACACAATGTAATTAAGGGGTAATGGTCATTATTGCACAAGAAACCCCACCAATAGGGTGATCGAGAATATGTACCTTATAATATCTTGTATCATCCTGAAGAGGTTTATTCAGCCGTAATAGCTGCAGAAATAAATTGTATTAAAACAGAAAATGTTACTTTTAATTGCAATAGCATTTTACAATATTTCTATTTTTACTGTATATTTGATCAAGAAATGCAGCCTGGATGAGAATAAGTTTTGAACAGTAAAGTTGACATTAAACAGAAGCTTGTTTCCACCACTCGCAATTCTGACTTTACAACTCGCCGTTCTGACTTTACAATTCGCAGTTCTGACTTTACAACTCGCAGTTCTGACTTTACAACTCGCCGTTCTGACTTTACAACTCACCGTTCTGACTTTACAACTCGCCGTTCTGACTTTACAACTCGCCGTTCTGACTTTACAACTCGCAATTCTGACTTTACAACTCGCAATTCTGACTTTATATCACGCCGTTCTGACTTCATAACTCACAGTTCTGACTTTGCAACTCGCAGTTCTGACTTTACAACTCGCCGTTCTGACTTTACAACTCGCCGTTCTTACTTTACAACTCGCCGTTCTTACTTTACAACTCGCCGTTCTGACTTTACAACTCGCAGTTCTGACTTTACAACTCGCAATTCTGACTTTACAACTCGCCGTTCTGACTTTACAACTCGCCGTTCTTACTTTACAACTCGCCGTTCTTACTTTACAACTTGCCGTTCTGACTTTACAACTCGCAGTTCTGACTTTACAACTCGCAGTTCTGACTTTGCAACTCGCAGTTCTGACTTTGCAACTCGCAGTTCTGACTTTGCAACTCGCAGTTCTGACTTTGCAACTCGCAGTTCTGACTTTGCAACTCGCAGTTCTGACTTTATATCACACCGTAATGACTTCATAACTCGCATTTTTTACTTTATAACTCGCAATTCTGACTTTATATCATGCAATTTTGAATTTATCTTGCAATTCTGACTTTTCAGAATTGTGAGATGTAAACTCGCAACTGCAAGAAAAAAAGTCAGAATTGTGAGATGAAAAGTCGCAATTACCTTTTTTATTTCATGGCAGAAACAAGTTTCCATAACATTATTATGTGAGAAAAAGTGATAGACAAGAATCTTGAAAGACATTGTTTGCCTGGTATCGGTTTATTCTTTATTCTTATGTGCTGTAAATATTCAAAGGAAGTTTAACAAATTTACCCGCTTCCTGAAATGTTATAATAGAATCTATAATCTTCAGTATAGTAACTTCACAAGTGTCCTAATTTATCATTTTTATTAAGAATTGTATAGTACTACATGTGGGAATTATCCATGTCATTAAGTGTGTGTGTTTTGATGGAGGATAAAGCTCAGGAGACCAGTGTGACTGTGATAAATCATACATTTTGATGTTTATTTTACAGTATTTGTGGGAGTGAGAGTAGAAAGATATGAGTTAGAGAGACGGGAGAGAGAGAAAGATGTGCTTCTGATTGGATTGGAGGCAGTGCTGAAGAGGCACCGAGACGAGAGAGAGAGAGAGAGAGAGAGAGAGCGAGAACGAGAGGGCACGAATGCAGTTTACACATTAGCCCAGCTGCCAGAAATTACAGCAAGCTCAATTCTGCCGGATTGGAACAGGGGGGTGTGAAACGGGAGGATGGCAAGGACACAGAAAATGAAGAGAACCCGCCATTGCATTCTCTTGGGAAATGATCTGTGGTGAATAAACAGAAACCGCAGAAGAGGCTGAGGAAGAGAGAGGCAGGGGAACCGAGGAGGAGGGGAGAGCCTATAGCGTACTCTGAGGTAGCGCCTGTGGAGCCTGCTCATGCCGCTGCATGCGTGTGTGTGTGTGTGAGTGCATGCATGCTGACATGTTGATTTATAGCTGCATGTGTAATTCTCTAAGACTCCGATTAGCGAGTCATTTTTGCATGTATGCGTATGACCGGGACTGATGCGGGGAGCCACTCGGACACTTGAGCTCATTTGATATTTTCGTCTGATCCTCTTCATTTTTGCATACATTCAAAATATCAGTCCTTTTGGCATTCTTTTGAGGTTTGTCTGTCTTTTTCTCTCTGCCAGCGCAGTTGACTTACACCGTCTCAACTGAAGGAAAAGAGCCATGGGTGAGTGTGTCTTGCTTGTCTCATTTGTTCTTCATCCCTCCTTTTCTTGCATGATGCACTCTTGAGTTGACCGCAATCATTTTCCTCACCCCCCCCCCCTTTTTTTTTCCAAATCCCCTTTTTCTGTTGTCCATCAGCCATTTTATCCCCTTTCATCGTCTTCTCCTACTCTTTCTTTCTCTGTCTTTCATTCTTTCTCTCATCTGTCACAGTCCCCCTTCCACTCTCCCCATCGGTCCCCATCTGCCCATCCCTCAACAGCCATTAACAACTGTCTGTGTCACAGGAGCGCTCAACCTAAACCAATGCACTCAGGTCAAACACATCCTTCACACATGCTTCTCACAAACACACACGCAGTACTCGTATATCGTCACAGCCATATATGCGTCTGCCGGTGAACTCCGCTTGTATTTCATGGGTGAGGTAGGGAGCGTACAGATTGATGGTGATTGTGACAGCTTACCCACGATGCTGTGCTTTTGCTGGCTATGCTACCACTGCCTCTGAGTGTGTGTGTGTGAAGGTTATTTAACTTAAGCACCTGAGAGGAAGGGGAAGCATACAATCACATATATAAAAGCTAATTTTGGATAAAGCAGCAATTATTTTATAGAGCACACACTTGTAGCAAAGAACAATTTACGAGATCTCTTTCATATCTCAGTTGTTTCTCCTAGACTTCGAAGAGACTAAATGGAGACCAAATAAGACTTTTCTCCTGAGGAGAAAGTGACCCAAGTAACCTCGTTTCTAGAGTATTCTGAGAGTCAGCGATCTCGGTATGAAATCAAATATTTTTAATCAAATTCTACTTATGCTATCCACATTAATTCAATAGCTGTATATTCTTACTGCATGCCAATAGTGACCTCCCATTAAACTCGTGAGTGATGAAAGAGCAACCACTGAGCAATAAAATTTCCTGTCAGTTGCTAGTCTACAATAATATGAGGATCTCCCACCTCTTGACAATGCAGATATAAGCCCAACCTTTCCTAAACAATTGTGAAAGTGCAACAGATAGCAAAAATATAAAGCAGCGATGATGAGAAAAGCGATATAACAGCAGCCGCCTTATCGCCTGTGTGACGCGAATCATAAATTACCGTGAAATAGAGTTGTGTGATATCGGAGTGAAATACCGTTGTTTTCTCTACCTCTGTGTAACTGAGATGATGCAAAGCGTCGGATTTATCAGGGAAATCTTCATAGTTGTAAATCCTTTTCAAAGCCGCTATCTCAGACGGAGAGGGGCAGGAATAGAGGATGACAAAGCAGACCGAATTATGTTTCACTGTACCAAATGCGAGAAGTGCAAGAGAAAAACGAATCTCGTTTTCAACCTCTCACCTTCGCTTGGTTTCTTGGCACGATGCTCTGACTCGCTCGCGGAAGCATTAGATCACACAGAGAAAAGTACAGAATGTGATCTCGGCACCCTTTGCTGAAGTCTCTGTTAATATGTGTGCCGAAGGTACAGAGTTTGATGTCTGCTAGGGCTAAGACCTATTGATTTAACATGACGGCTTTTAAAATGGAGTAATAGGCCTTTGAGTAGGCAAAAACGGATTGGTTTGGCTCCATGCACGATCAGATAATACTAAAAAGTGACTTCATTTACCTGTGACATGGCATGTTTTTCAAGGACAAATGCTGACATGCATTTGAAAAGGGGATGTTTTGCCTAGAGAGTCAAATTTCAGTTGTGTCCTGTAAAGGACATTAGCACAACGGTCACACAGAAAGCAGGAAAATCAAGATTTTGTATAATATTTGTAAAAGTAACACTTTATATTAGCCAAGCAAACCAAAAATCATGACCTTTACAAACCTAACCCGATACCAATTATATTTGTTTAAATGTGTCAAAACAAATCAAATTTGACTAGAGAGCCAAAGCATAATGTGTTTTAATGGCTTAATGTGTTTACAGCGTTAAGCACTCGATTCTCATGCCATGATGTAAAAAGCATCAGCTTGTGAGTTTAAAAGCACAGTAGATTGGTAGATTGACAGATTTAGAAACATGGCAGCCACTTGACCGGCTTCCCCTCTCTCTTTATTCCAGCTACGGCTAACAGGCTTACGTAACGATCAAGCACACAAGGAGCCAGTGTTTCACTAATATTTATCACAGAACTTTTTATATACGGTCCCTCGTAACACCACTTCACTCTGAAAATATAATCGCAGCGATTGTTCTCTGCTCAAAGCAGTTGCATTGGCTTCTCACTTCATCTGAAGGACAATTGGCTGTAATTACTTTTTAGATAGTAAACACTGTGCTTGAAGCTTGTATATTTTGGATAAGAGGTAAGATTGTGTTGAAATAGTTCAATTATAGAGGAATTCAAAAAAGAGCGAGAATGCTGGAAGGAAAGGTCTTGAGAAAGGAATAGGAAGGGAGAATGTCAATGCAAGGACACCATAGAGTAAGAGGTATGAGATTGCACTCGTAAAATGAGCAAGTAATGGAAAAAGACAATTCCGCCCCACTCTACATCCCTGGCATTACATCATTATGTCTTTTTCCTACTTTAATTATATGTTCCTAATTGTCTGTTCCTCCGGCTCCAGGCTGTTTCCTGCTCCGTAAAGGCCAATTTCTCCACCCTTGATGCGTCTTACCGTTCCTGCCTGCTGACAGCAAGTTCTTCTTCCATACATCCCCAGACGCTCTCAGAATGCACCTACTTTCCTGCCAGCAAAAGCGCAGTGACAGGAGCGCAGAGACTTGAGGATATCTGGCGTTAAAAAGTCGGCTGAGGAAGTAGGACCGAAAAGAAAGAACAAATCCTTGATTAGGATTTTTTTTTTTTTTTTAAATCACTTGACGTTTACTACTCCAAAACCATCCAGCGCTTTAAGTCGGAACGGAACCCTGAGGGGCCAAAGGAATAAGTGTCATCCAATCACACCAAGATCCTTTGATTTCATATCGCACAGAGAGGATCCTAAGCGATACCATTCAACGGGAGATAATTGAACTTCCTGCCTGGCAGGCAGCAGAAAATGGAGAACTAGAGGTTCAAGTGGTTTTTCTGGGGGATACGTTCAAGAACCCCACCACTCAGGATCCGATTGGAGGCCGGCTCTGACGGCGATCTTCAACCGATCTGTGGTGTTTGGTGTTTGCACCTCCTGTTTGTCCAGTTCTGAAAAGGGAAAACGGATTTTGGGATTGTTTTGTGCTAGACCTCATTCAGAGCTCAACTTTTAGACTCGCATTCAACAGTTTTACCGTGTAGGTCTAGAAAAAGAAAGAAAAACCATAAGAAAGAGCGATCAGATGGTGTGCCTTGGATTGACAAGGCTGTTCACCTGCAATCTGGGGCAAACAAAGAACAGTTTATCACATGGCTTTTATTTCTCTTTTCAGATTCAGGTAAATTGAAAGACAGGAGAACAAGACCAAAGAAAGTGAAAAGGGGAGGGAGGGGGCCACAGATCTTCGCTAACTCCTACCTTTTGATAAGTTAAGCTTCTTTTTCCATTTTCATCTTCTTTTCATCTTGAAAATTAGATTTTTTTTTTGTTCTTTTTTTCAGATGACCCTTAAGACTGTAAGGGAGATCTTAACACATTGCAGTGACTGAGATAGGGTGGGGGAAAGAAGAGGGAGAAGCTTTTTTCCCTAGCTGAAACAGAATGTTCTGTTGCCTTCTCATTTTTGCAGTTTTAGGTATTTATCTTGTCACTCCATCTCCGTTTTCATCCCCCTCTTCATGCCTCTGGGAGAGCAAAGGAGGGAATTGAGTTATTTCATCTCTACTGGATTTTTTTTTTTTATTTGCCTTCCCGACTGATTTTTCTTCTATACTCCTGTTTACCCCAGACAAAATGCTGTTGTATCTCAAGTCAAAATCAGGAACCTGATAGTGTTTGGCAAAAGATTCCACAAGGAGAGCCAGGCATCGAGAACAAGAGACGGAAATCTTCTGAAGCCTAACCTCCGATCTTAAAAAAGCGTGAGATCTGCTTTCGCCCTCCCCTCTCCACCACCCCCTTCCCCATCCAGTTTCAGAGGTGTCCTCGGATATTCCTTCCTCTTTTCCCCGGAATCTGTCAGCATTCCCGACGGGACGCAGCCAGCTTGTATCCGTGCCAATCCTTTGATATTAGCTCCCGGTGTCGTCTGCTTCATTCTGTGAGTAGATCGCGCTCTCTCCTCCTGTCTGTGCGAGTGTGTGCAGTCATGTGTGCGTGTGTGTATTTGACTTTGGCTCCATATGGTGTTCAATCCCCTGTGTTAGCTGTGCTTATCTATCATCTGTTTATGTGTGTATGTCTAGGTGGGTGTTTGACTTGAATGTGTACGCTACACGAACGTAAAAATGAGTCAAGGTTAATGGCACAGGCTTCCGTGCCGGGCATAGTGCATAGCTAGTTTTTCGTAATGGACAAATATATGTCCTGCTGCAGATACAGTGTGTTTGTAGAGGCACGTATGTAGCAGGTGTCACGAGCGTAATGTTCTCGTGTGCATGTACCTTGTAAGCTATAGGGTGACACAAAGACCATGATTAGTTTCCGGAGGTTGTGCGCTAATGAATGCAAATTGATGTAGATGCGCTCAATGGAAGATAAAAAGCATCTCGGCTTTATAAAACAAGCACAGTAGAGTGGCATATTTATTCTCTGCCAGTCAAAACTGCACTAATGCATGCGTCTTCGGCGTGAAGTTTTTGTACAATGGAGAGGTTCATGGAGTAAGCTGTGACAATAGCTATTCGTAATAAATGTGACTGACAATGCTGTTGCGGTGAGAGATGATTGTTTTTTTTTTTTTTTTTTTTTTCCTGCTTTGCCCCCCAGATTGAACAGCTGTGGTCTCCGTGTCTCCTCTCAGCCTTTTTTCCATCACTTGCTCTATCAGTGTCTGGACCTCACTTGGGGCCGGCCAATAATTGAAAAGCTATATTGATATTCTGCTCTGAGGAGATGGAGGGGAAAAAATAGACTTTTATTTACAGTTAATTGCATTCAATGGCATGCAAAAAAAAGTGCTTGTGAAACATTAGGTTGGAGCATCCTGTCTGGTTAATTGTTTCAATGCTGTTAGCTGGGCTTGAGAATGACTAGAAGGTTTTGTGGTTTACTGTGGGCTGACCATGACTTGTTGCCTAGTTGGTAATAAGCTTTGGGGAGATGAAAAATGATGCTGACAGCACTGCAATCTGGATAAAAATGGGGGTTTTGTGTGGTGGGCCACGGTTGAAAGAGGATGTAAATCTCAAACGACAATAGAACTGAAAATATGCTGAAAAGGAAACAATAGTAGAGGAGTTTCTTTTGAAGAATTCGTTTTAAGCCAGGGCTTGAGTGATTAAATTACCACAAACATTGTTCTTAATCATTTAAAAGGGCAGTTTTGCTCCTACAGGCAACGTAGTTTGTAAATGTCCAACTTTGTAAATGTCTTCATTCTCACGTGTTTTCTGTGGAATGACACCTGTTGGCTGCCTCCTGTTGAAAGTCTGTGGTTGCTAAAGGTACTGCTGGTCTCAGTCAGATTGGGCCCTTTCCCAAAATGCCATGTGTTCCTATCTGTAGTCCTGGCACTGCGCAGGTCAGCAGCTGTCATCCTGGTCAACATCTGTTGCACTCTTGATCATAGCAGGTCCAGGTTATATTGCTTGCAAATTGCAGGTTCATATTTTGCTTATTCATTCCAGAGAACTCTTGCAGGGAACTCTCCATGCAAAGTAAGATATTGCAACACATACAGATTGCAATAAACATCATAGCATCTGCTCAGACAGATTTAGAAGTTCTGCTGTTCTGCCTGAAATAACTGTATACACTATGATTTTCATACTTCCATGATATCTAATGGACTTCAGAAGCAATGGTGGTTGAGAGAAAAGGTGAAAGCCTTAGAGGAAGAAAGAATAAGAATGATGCATTATCAGTAGCATGGCGAACAAGTTTATTATATCTATTTTGTTGTCCACATTTGCTAATTATCTAGATAACTAGCTGGTGTATATTCAGGGTTTCCATGTTACAAAATAAATTTACATGACAGTCATCTGTGATTTATGGTTTAGACTAGTTTAGACAGATTACACTCTCAAACAACAATTTATAGCCACTAAAAATTCATCATAAGTATAAAAATTTATATATTACTACTATACAATTACTATATAAATAAAATTACTTTTTATTTTTTATATATATTAGGGTTTATCACAATTTATCGCACCCTTATCATGAAATTAAGTATGCACCATTTATCCAGCAAACAAAACTTTCAGGTTGAATGGTGACTCTAACAAAACTTTTTCTGCAAGCTTTTCAAAAAAGGACATTTGGTGCCTCCAAAGGACACCTAATAACCAAATGATATAAGGAGTCCATATAATTCATAAATTTAAGCACACCAAAGCACCCATGATTTTATTATACCAATTTAATTATATCCACAATACTTGTATGCACACTCCAGTCCGTATTTTTAGTGTTGGGTTCAAGTCCACCTTAGTCGAGTCCGAGTCAAGTCCGAGTTTGATTGTAATGTAAAAGATCTAAGAAAAATTATTTTTCTTTGAAACTAGAAGCTGCCATCATATTTAAAAAAAAATCATTTTAATACAACAGTAAAAACTAATAGAAAACTAAAGTAAAAAGTTCTCAAGCAAACTCAAGACAAGTAAACGGTCTAATTATTAATCACAAGCGAAAGGACAAATAAATACATAAATCAAAATATAGTTTTTCTGGTAGCTCTATATAGTATAGACTACTACAGAAATATCTTACTACAGACATTTAATAAAGTAATAAATGTAAAAATAAAACGGCATAATCTTAACTGTATACATTAAATATACAGTGATTCAAGTTATTAAAGTTATTCAGTCAAGAGGAGTGTGATTTTTCTTTTTGTCTTTTGTTGTTTGATTAACATTAATGACACACTTTAACACCTGATGCACGGATCAAATAAACAGATTTTCTCCCGACTGTAGCACAATAAGACGCAAATGGAACTGACTGAGATACGCTTTCTGTGAGCGTATTGGGTGTGTGCACAGAACAG
>CM076071.1:5505000-5525000 GCA_038088235.1 Zacco platypus | reverse complement strand
ATGAACTAATAATGAACTGCACTTATACAGCATTTATTAATCTTTGTTAGTGTTAATTTCAACATTTACTAATACATTATTAAAATCTTGTTAACATTAGTTAATGCACTGTGAACTCACATGAACAAACAATGAAGAACTGTATTTTCATTAACTAATATTAACAAAGACTAGTAAATACAGTAACAAATGTATTGCTCACGGTTAGTTCATGTTAATACAGTAACTAATGAACCTTATTGTAAAGTGTTACCGTATATATGTATATCTGTATATTTCAATAAATGAAATAAAAATAAATTATACGTTTTTCTAGAAGTCTGAATTTTTCTAAATTTCTCTGATACTTGTAGGTTTTTCATGTCTACGGAAACCTTGACATACAGCTACCAACAGTTGACACTGGACAAATAAATGTGCCATCTCTAGCTTTGTGGGTCTCTTTGGTCAGGTATTCTGCTGTTGTTGGAACAGCTAAGCTTAGTCAACAGTGTTCAATTGAACGAGACATTTTTTTTCTGTTGCATTTGCCTTTGCAGCCACCATTCCATTTTTCAAGTCTCTTTTTCTGTCTTGCTTTTTCTTCCAGTCCATGTAGAATTCAGGGGTCAGAAATACATATATTCTTACTGTGGTCACTGACTGTGCCACAAAGAGATGAGAGGGAGAGAAAGAGGGAGGACCAGTGCTTGAGAGCTAATCCATCACTGTAGTCAGTGCTGGGTCCCCTTGCGTTTATATGAATGAGAGGGAGAGCACACAGACACCGAATGAAACAATGCTGTCCAAATACTAAAGCCCTGCTTTGCCTGCACCTCCTGGATTTATTACAATAGCGATTATGTTATAACAGAAATATGTTATATTATAATCGTCAGGCAGAACAGATTCCGCCATAGTCATTGCATGTGTTGGATAGCGTTTACGTGAATGTAGGAGCAGAGGCATCAAGATAGGGGTGTGATCCTTTTGAGTAGGAGTGTGCTTTGGTGATTTCAAACATCAACAGCGTTTACAAGAAATCACTTACTGCACCATTAAAAAGCAGCTTATGATCTAGCGACAGTACAAATAGTTCTATCAATCAGTTGTCAAAACCTGTCCATGGAAAGTCAGTATCCAAACAAAAATGTGGGAAAATGTGTTTCAGACATTACTATCAAACAGCTGTATTTATCGCTACAAAAATATTTTAAAACCATAGAAATGTCAAAACATTTCCATTTTTTAATAGTTATATATATAATATATAATAATATAAATCCTTATAAAACACAAAATTTACAGTAAAAAAACGGCAGCTGTGGTGGCCAGAACTGTACCGTAAAAAATATGGTAGCAACATTTTAGGTTTTTTACGCGACAGTACTTAGTTTACTATTTTACAGTTTAAAACCGTATAATTTAAAGGTTTATATGGTAATAAGTATGGTAACTTTTAACTTTACACATTGTAAAAAAATTCCATTAAATTTATGTTCAAAAACCTGGCAGCTGTGTTTACCATAAATTTACCGTGTAAAAAAAAATATGGTAGCAACATTTTTATGCTTTACAGATTTAACTTAAACTTACAGTAAAAAAACGTATTTCATTAATTGATATAATGTTATAATGTTTTCCAACCTATTGAAGTACTAATATCTGTTTACCATTGCAACACTGACAACCCCCAAACACAATGGTGATGAGAGTCACATGATGAATCAAAGCTCATCACAAGCAACTTTTCCGAAATAAAATGCAATAAAAATGCAATAAACATTAATTTAACAACATTAGATGTAACATAAAACCCTTATGTTAATAACTGATTAAAAATAACTAAGAAGGAACAGTTATTTCAACAAAAATGCATCAAATGTGAAGTGTCACGCAGGGAATTGTGGGAATGTCAATTTACGGTTTCACATAAAATTACATTAACATTGCTATATAGTATGGAAACTCTCTGTAAACCAATGAACGATATGAACCAATGAATGATAATTTAAATTTTTCAGTACATGTAGAATTCAGTTATTAATTTCTAAAAAAATATATATATTAACAGCTTTAAATTGCGGTTTGAGTGTAATAAAAACGCTGTCATATCAACTGTTTCACTTGAAAAAGGTACAATTTTCAAAATAATTACTTTCCATACCCAATAATGTAATCTCTACCTATGTAATGAGTTACATTTTGTATGTATAAAAATATAAATCTAATTCTAAAACCATATCTCAAGTGTAGGAAAACAAAAGTGTTTTGCTAGATATAATAATAATCCTGCTCTCCTGGAACTACATACTGTATAACAAAATTCAATCTTAATCACTAGACTTCACCATTGATTAATTATTCTACTTATCCAAAAAGAATATGAGGAGTTCTGTGATTTTATAGGTAGTTTACAGTACATACAGTAATGAAAAGTATGGTATTTTGTCCTATTGATGGCAATGAACTTTTTGTCATGATATGTTTTTCTTCTTTTTACTTGCTTTGTTCGAGATGTTGCCGTGTTGATACTGCGTTTACAGCATAAAGCAGTAGTTTTTATATGCTGCCGAAGCTTTATGTAGCATTTGAAGTAAGCATGAGGAACTTTAATGAAGTTAGATTTTCATTCTTGTTCAGATGATTGAGGAGACCCGCAGATATTGAAGGGCATTTAATACATCTTAGAGTGAGCTGACCTTACATCTTTCTCTGTACATCCTCTTATTAGCAAAATCTTTTATACTTTCCGCCTAGTTCCTCTGCAGGTTGAGCTACCAGTTGTCAAAGTCAACAGGTCTAGTCTCCGTTGCTTACAACTGATAGATTAAAAACTCTTATTGATTTTAAAAAAGGCACTTCTATAGATTTCCTCCTGACCTTGTCAGGGCTTGGTCTTCATATCTATATTTAGACCCATGCATGAATCTTTACCGCTATCCGAGACTTCGCTTTTCCTCAAATAGCTCAGAGCTAGTATGAATCTTGTTCTCGGCAGTTTTTGGTCCGGTGAATGTACATGTATTTTTCTACAGGACAGGCACTGGGGGCCATCTCGTTCACTGTGAGACGGGATGACTCCTGGCTTTAATTACACCCACAGATCCCAAGGCTAAGGACAGCCAATCACAGGTTCATCAAAACCGGCCTTGGAGCGCAATTCATCTCCATGTGTGGAAAGCAGATGGGGGAAGGAAAATAGAGGCCTTTTGGGATGAGCAGCACAAAAAAATCAATATGTGCTGTCTAATGTATACACGAGCAGGGAGACCAACCCCACCTACCCAGAGGCTTAAGTTTTAGATCAAAGAACCTAAAGAGACAAATCTCTGCTTCTGCTGGTTGAGAGTAAGGCTGAGAAGAATAAGAAAAAACGAGCGTAAAGCATACGACAATGTGATTTCAAAGTAAGTTTGGCATATGGATTAACTACCATTATGCGAATATGCCAAGCTAATTAGATATTTTTATGATGCAAAGATCACAAATTGGTGGAGGATCTATGTCAGGGATGTGCAAAACTTCATATTTTTAACAATAAAGTAGTTGTAGGTTGCCTGAATGACTAATGTGGCTAATTGGTACTATGGAAGCGGGAGTAATTAGGCTGAACGCAAGGATTGCAACCAAATGAGAAAATATGCTGGAGTCTCTAGAGGCAATTTGAAAAGTTTTACTATTCTTAACTTGCGACACCATCTTAAACATGCAATGCTTATGGGAGGGTGCTCAAACAATTATGTCTGTCTGAATGTGCATGGCAAAAGTTTTACTGTGCACAGCTAAAAACCACACAGTCATCATGCTAATTAAAGCACAACTGCTGTCAAAACTATCTTTGAACTATTTTTTTTTTTTTTTAAATGTATGCTTTCATAAATTTTTTCTATCCACTACATTAGATATTAACAACATCCTTCAGGTAAACGAGCTTCTGCAATGATGTTTGCGCATACATGCTTAATACCAGTGAAATGAAGTTTGGCATACAATCTAAACAATTGGCCTATAATGGAAATAATTTGCTGTTAAAACCTGCAGGGAATCTAATCCTATTATAAGACCGTTAAGGTATTAGTCTGCTATACATATACAATTCCACCCACCTAAGCATGCTCAGTGGACAATGTCATCATCGCTCCACCACAGAGTAAAGAAACTCATTATAAAACATCATGATGGGTCATTTCACATCTATCAGCAATTTTCTAGTGTAAATGAATGCCTTCGGTGGGAGTCGCACACGATATTGCTGGTCTTCGATCATTATAAAGTAAACCGTGTGCGCTTTAATTGTAGCACTTTTTCCATATTATGTCTTTGTGAAATAAAGCTTACATTATTTTAATTAACCTTCTACTTGCATTACATAATTTAAGCTTCTGCTCATTATAAACCCATCTCTATAGGTGGCATCCATTAGAGGGGCTTTTTGCGCACACATATATATTGAAAGTGCCTGCTGTTATCCAGCACAGACGTACCGATATAAAGGGATTGGCTTCTCCCTAGTGACACCAGAGTAATTTGGGACGCAGACCTGAAGGATGAGGGATTCAGACCCGAGTCCTCCTGGATGGTAGTCCCTGGGGCCCCATCTTATCCTCCGTCTCAACCACCTCAGGCTTCCCTTGTGTATTTGTACAATTTGAAAAATATAACAGGGATTGCTAGTTAATCTTTTGTTTCATATTTTCTCATCTCCAGCTTTAGACTCATAAAGTAGAGCGTGCTCTGACAGCCCACGGCACGCAGCTCTAATCTGGGGAGGTTATTCCAAGGATGCTCAGTACCAAGCAAATTTCCCAGTGGCCGCAGACCTCTTTAAGCCGGGGCCTGGCGGAGCCATGATGGCACCCAATCAAAACGCATCGATCCGCTGTCAGCTTGAGGTATGAGTTGGAAAATAAGTAGAAGCACAGGCCTGGGCGCAGATTTAGCTTTGCTTCAGACTTAAGGAAGGCATGATTGAAAACCAGAGAGACTGTTCTCAGGTCAGGGAGAAAGGGCAGCCTTCGGCAGGGGACTTTATAGGGACTCCACTCTTAACTTTATAGACTATCTACTGTACAACAACAATGGTACTTTAGAAAGATAGTATGGTAAGTGTGTTTACATTCAGACGAAAAGAAACTCCTGTGTGAAATCAAAATGTCAGTGCACTGACAGTTCTTTAATGTAATCGTGCAGTTTTAGAGCTTTGACTAAAAAGGTCTGTCTGCAGTGTAGAAATACTACACCATGACATCTCTTTGAATATGATCTCCGTGTTCAAGAATGTTTTTATAGCTTATATCAATGTCGTAATCGTACAAGTCTTTTTCTGTAATTTCGCTGACAATGAATGCATTCGCTACTGTTCAAGTTTGGTGTTGGTAAGATTTTTATTTATTTTTAATGAAGTCTCTCATGCTCACCAAAAGTGCATTTTATTATATTAAAAATACAGAAAAAAACTGTAATATTATGAAATATTATTACAATTTAAAATAAGTTTCTATTTCGCAGTATTTTAAACTGTAATTTATAAAGCTGAATTTTCAGCATCATTACTCCAGTCTTCAGTGTAACATTATAATTCAGTAATCATTCTAATAAGCTCAAGAAACGTTGCTATTATCTGTGTTGAAAACATTGATATGCTGTATAATATATTTGCGTTGGAACGCTCAATAGAACATTCAAAAGAACAGCGTTTATCTGAAAAATCTTAACTGTCACTTTTGGTCAATTTAATGTGTCCTTGATGAATAAAAGTCTTACTGACCCCAAACATTTCATGCATACTGTATAGGTAGGACTGGATTAAATAAAAAGGATTTTACACCAAAGGAGTCAGACTACTGTATGTTTTTGATTCACTAAAAATAATTTAAAAAATCCACAAGTACATACTCAGGAATTGTTGTACTATTATACATTGTACTAAGTATTTTGGTCCAGTGTTCTGTCTGCTTCGGTGGAAAAGTGCAGTCAAGTATTGCGATTTGGTTTTGTTTGCGATTCTTGAACATACATTTTTCCACCAAAGCAGACAGAACACTACTCTAAAATACTCAGACGAGAATAGTCTGATTCCTGAATCAAATCAGTTTTAAACTGAGCTGATTAATTTTAAAGAATCAAAAACATTATGGGCTGATTTTTTTAAATTTCTTTTTTATCTGATCAATTTTATTTTATCCAATTCTATTAAGACCCGCAACAGATTGCTCAGGGCATAAAACGCAAAAAGAATTGTAAATCCAACAGTTTCATTAATGAATCTTTAAAGGAATCAAAACGGTTACAATTCCAAACCCCAAATGTGAGTGCACTAGAGAGCTAGTATTTTTATGCTTTTAAGCTGCAGTGCATCAGTACTATTTGTTAGGGAAGTACATATAGTGACTTATTAATATTCAGATCACATTAAATTACCAGGTCATTGACTGGCTTTGATAAACAAGCATAAAACTTTGCTTGCCCAAGACAGCAATCTGGTTAATATGCATAAACATTTTAATACATTTACATTGCTGTGTAAAAACGTTTGCAAATGTTAATGAAGACGAAGTAATGCAACAGTTTAGTATGCGTAAACAAGCCCCTTACATTAATGTGCTACACAGTTCACTTATTTGCCAAGGTAATTGATTTGGTTAATGATGATGTCTACCCTCTAATGAGCCACTGACATTTCAGACTTGTTCAGTGTTAGTTTTATATTTCTTACACTTTGGACTTTGCTAAAAGTGTAACTGGTCTCCATATCAATCATATTTCAATCGTATCTGTTTTAGTCTAAGCTGCTTAAAATGACATTCCATTATGAGCCTGACAAATAGATCTGGAAGAAAATCCAGTGTTGTTTTGCATGGTGCTAAAATGCTTTTTTCTCTTAGTTACATCATTAATTTGGGATAAAAGTTAGTTTGAAGCAAATTTTACAAACTGTTACATGACCGCATGTTTGGCCAGAGCATCTGTGATCATTTGGCAGGCATGGTTTGCTAAATATAATCCAATATTTGTTGTGAAAGTTGTGCACATTTTTAAGGTTATGTTCTGTGCTGATTTTTTTTTTGGTTGATTTTAAGTTTAAGTAATTTCTATGTATGAAATAACCCAATGAAATTCTTTTGAAGAGGCTGTGTAAACACACTAGAGTGAAAGAGGAATGTAGAATAGATAATGTAAACATTGCCTAGATCGGTTGGTACAAAGTCTCAACAGGCAGTTCAGGATACACCACAAGAAATTTTATAGCTTCAGTTGTTTTACTCTTCTAGTGTGGTACAGTATTTTACTTATGTGCTGTCGTCTGCAACATTTTTACCATAGGTTAAAAGCATATTTACCGGTGTGGGTGGCAGAGACCGTGTAAAGAGACATTGCTAGTTGGCTCGGTGGGTTTCAGACTTGTTTGTACGTAACAGGCACAGGGAGGACATCTTGAGAATTTTTTTTTTTTGTGCGTGTGTGTGGCTGGACTGTTCTTTGAAGTTGGGGTCTCATACATAAACATGAGCCATGTTTGCTTTTGGCGTAGAAGCTGCTCAAACCAGGGGCACAAACAGGAGGTTGAAGCTTGTGGAGTTTGTATACATCAGGATTTGGCAGTAAAATTGCTGTATTTCTTGTTTTCGGTATGAAAAAAAAAATCAATGAGAAGACTCTCCCAATTACTATTCTGTTAAGCCTTGTCAAAGTCAGCCAGTTAAGGCCATTTTACATCGTTTCCAGTTCATTTTCAGTGAGAACTGACTCTGCTTTTCAAGCTTATACACAAATATCCTACCATTTTGTCGTGCATGACTATAGGCAGCACACCTTATTTTTATTTTTTTGCATATCCCATGAGTCATTGATCGATCAAAGGTCATTTTATGGCAGTGTCTTGTTAGCAAAGGCTATTGTAGCAAACTATCGTCCACCATTTCTCTGATATTTAAATTACAGTACAAATTGCATACTACTTTAAGTAAATGTTGTGTGAATAGCATCTTTATCTTTATCTGCCAGTCAGCATTCATTCCAGAATTCTGAAAACAAAAATTGATCAGTTTCCACAAAAATATTAAGCAGCACATTTTTTCAACATTAATAATAATAATAATAACAATAATAAATGTTTTTTGAGAACAAACCAAATGAGCATATTAGAATGATTTCTGAAAGGTCATGTGACAATGAAGACTGGAGCAATGATGCTGAAAATTCAGCTTTGCCATCAAGGGTTTTCTTACTGAATATTCTGCTCATAATCAGTCGAAAATATGTCATGATACACTATGTTGTACATTAAGTTTCATTGTGTTTTTAACTCTTTCCCCACCATTGACTAACTGAATATTATTACGCATTCTATTACGTATCTTCTGAAATAGTGCAGAATCTCCGGATCAAAGCGCAAGGGAAAAAGAAGCAGACACAAGCGATAGCATAAATAAAATTATGTGATCATCAAACGGCATATGAATCAAAACTGCCTAACGTTACTGAATGAATTGTCAACCCAAGAAGAGGTACAGGACTCTGAAGCTTTGGGGGTGTTGATGGACTCTATACTCCATTTAAGTTTTGATCATTTTGTCTTTGACAAAAATTCGATTTTCTCAGCTTTTTGTTCAAAATGTTGCTTTTTTTAATTCAACATCCACATTCAAGTGTTGATTAAAAAAAAAAGAAGGCATGAAGTTATAATTAAATGGGTTTATTCGTTTAAAAGCAGAAGCTCTCAGATATTCAAACACTAAAATATTCTGGGGGCCATGAAAATTTTTGTGAAAATGATCAGAAATGCTGGTAGTGGCTGGGAACGTTTTAAAAATGTTGATGGGGAAAGAGTTTAAAATCAAGCACATGCAAAATGCCTTTTAATCAATGAATCATTTTCTGGAACGGCTAATCATCAGACTTTATTCAATGGAGATCAGATCTTTACAAGATCATCTCATCTGCCTCGTATGAGCTCAACTCATCCATGTGTTGTTCAGATCAATGAGCATATGTAGTGGCCATTCTGCATTGATTCTGTTCAGTGGAGGAGCTTTTAGTGGTCTTTACAAACTCTGATGAGTTGAGTGGTTCATTGCACAGCCAAGAGCAGAGTCAAGTCGCATCCCCACCGTCACTAATATCTACTATAATGAAACGCTGACCTCACCTCGAATCCTGGGGATCAAGAGTCTCGGGTTTAGTTTCTCTAAAGTGAAGAATCTCTGTTAAAATCTTTTTTTCTCTTTTTTTCAGTAAAGATCTGAAAGCATAGGGATTTACAATGTTCTGCTGCTGTTATGGTTGATTGGATCAATATGAGGGGCAAAGCTGAGATCTAGCCATTGGATACCCTTTATTTATTGCCATTAAAAGGGGAACTAGAAAAGCCCCAGTGTTGTGATCCTATATGAGTCTTAATCCAGACTTTGATCACATTAAATGAGTGCCAAAGCTTACTAACCTCTCCTAACACCAGGAGAAATGGGCTGTAAGAATATGAGCAAGAATACCGCAGGCCTATGGCAAGCCGTTTTGATTTTTATTCATCTTCAGGATATGAACTTTCACTAGTTAAAATGTTAATTCTTGATATCAGGAATTAGATTTCCACTAGTAACAATGGCAATTTTTGATATCAAGAATTACATTTCCACTAGTAACAACGTTAATTCTTGATATCAACAATTCAATTTCCACTAGTATAAACTATAATTGTTGATATCAAGAATTCATTTCTTATTAATTGAAATTCCAGTTTCACATAACAGGAATACAATTCTTACTAGTAAAAATGCAAATTTCTGATATCAATATGTGAAACTGGAATTTCAACTAGTAAGAAATGAATTCTTGATATCAACAATTGAATTTGAATGGCAGCCTATGGCGAGATTTCACGAGTAAAAATACAATTCTTGATATCAACAATTATAGTTTATACTAGTGGAAACTGAATTGTTGATATCAAGAATTAACGTTGTTACTAGTGAAAGTTCATATCCTGAAAATGAATAAAAACGGCTTGCCATAGCAGGCCTGATCCATCACATATACGCTCATGTTCCTTGGCATGTCTTTGACACATATACCATACATACTGTGCATTAATTTGACTACAATAGAGGTGGAGCTGAAATAATGTAACATTTGAGAGATTTTTTTTCTGCCAGGGCCTAAAAAAAATGCTTTTCAATCATAATTAGGTTTTGTGCAAGGCGATCAGCTCATAATAAGTCTGCTGTTAATACTGTGGGGGAGTCGGATGTCAGTCATTGTTCTCCTCTCACTTGCATTTAGACTGCAGATTTTTTTTTAAAGAGAAGATTAAAATGTCGTTTGCAATGCATTTAACTACGTATTGTGACTTTTTAAGGTGAATGTGAACAGAATTTTTAGCATGAGATAATGTGGGCTGACACATGATTGGATTTGGTAAAATGGTCTATTATTGGTTAATATAATCATCTCTCCACACCCACATGACTCGTTACATTGTCAAATAAGAAATTAGCTTCAGAATTGGAGAAAATTATTATATTGTAAAGAAAGATTATACACACATTTTCTTTATTATAACATACAAGTTATCATAAATAATATAATATGTTTTATTTACAATAAAGCATAGCTATGACCACTCTACCAAACAGATCTATCACTGCGCAAAACCCTCAGTGACATAAACATGTATATTGTTATTCTTGTTGCATATGTATATCTATGGGACAAAACTGAACTACTGTAGTTGCGGGAACCAACAGTCGAGAGAATTGTTTGAGACGATATGGCATCCACTATGGCAAGAATTCATTAACTGCACAATACTGTCTGTCACACACTGTTTTTGAATTATTTTTTTACATGCTGTGTACAATATCCAATTTCCAATATAATCTACTGTGGCCTGCAGACCAAAAAAACAGCTGTTGTTTCGAAGCAAGGTTCAGATCTCCCAATGTTCAAATGTATCAAAATGCTGTCGAGATAAAACCCTGAGAGTGAAGACCCAGGATGTGACCGGTTGTCCATAGATAGTTTTTCTCCTTTTGTCTCTTTATTTTGTGAGCTAGATTCCTCGTGGCAGTTTCACCAGATTAATTGGTTGTGACATGACAAGCCACACTGAGACTCAATTTCAAGACAAGACAAACATTATGAATACTCAAAAGCCTAAGATCTGATCTGAGGATCAGACAAAGCAGTTTTGCTGTGATTCACCAGAATAATGTGTCTGTCATCAATTTTGTGTTCCGTATTACTATGACTATATATAGGTGCTGGTCATATAATTAGAATATCATCAATATTTCACTAATTCCATTCAAAAAGTGAAACTTGTATATTATATTCATTCATTACACACAGACTGATATATTTAAAATGTTTATTTCTTTTAATTTTGATGATTATAACTGACAATTAAGGAAAATCTCAAATTCAGTATCTCAGAAAATTAGAATATTGTGAAAAGGTTCAATATTGAAGACACCTGGTGCCACACTCTAATCAGCTAATTAACTCAAAACACCTGCAAAGGCCTTTAAATGGTCTCTCAGTCTAGTTCTGTAGGCTACACAATCATGGGGAAGACTGCTGACTTGACAGTTGTCCAAAAGACGACCATGGACACCTTGCACAAGGAGGGCAAGACACAAAAGGTCATTGCAAAAGAGGCTGGCTGTTCACAGAGCTGTGTGTCCAAGCACATTAATAGAGAGGCAAAGGGAAGGAAAAGATGTGGTAGAAAAAAGTGTACGAGCAATAGGGATAACCGCACCCTGGAGAGGATTGTGAGATAAAACCCATTCAAAAATGTGGGGGAGATTCACAAAGAGTGGACTGCAGCTGGAGTCAGTGCTTCAAGAACCACTACACACAGACGTATGCAAAACATGGGTTTCAGCTGTCGCATTCCTTGTGTCAAGCTACTCTTGAACAACAGACAGGCTAAAGACAAAAAGGACGACTGCTGCTGAGTGGTCCAAAGTTATGTTCTCTGATGAAAGTAAATTTTGCATTTCCTTTGGAAATCAGGGTCCCAGAGTTTGGAGGAAAAGAGGAGAGGCACACAATCCACGTTGCTTGAGGTCCAGTGTAAAGTTTCCACAGTCAGTGATAGTTTGGAGTGCCATGTCATCTGCTGGTGTTGGTCCACTGTGTTTTCTGAGGTCCAATGTCAACGCAGCCGTATACCAGGAAGTTTTAGAGCACTTCATGCTTCCTGCCGCTGAACAACTTTATGGAGATGCAGATTTCATTTTCCAACAGGACTTGGCACCTGCACACAGTGGCAAAGCAACCAGTACCTGGTTTAAGGACCATGGTATCTCTGTTCTTAAATGGCCAGCAAACTCACCTAACCTTAACCCATAGAAAATCTATGGGGTATTTTGAAGAGGAAGATGCGATATGCCAGACCCAACAATGCATAAGAGCTGAAGGCCACTATCAGAGCAACCTGGGCTCTCATAACACCTGAGCAGTGCCACAGATTGACCGACTCCATGCCACGCCGCATTGCTGCTGTAATTCAGGCAAAAGGATTGAGAACTGTACAAGTGCTGTAGATGCTCATACTTTTCATGTTCATACCTTTCAGTTGGCAAAGATTTCTAAAAATCCTTTCTTTGTATTGGTCTTAAGTAATATTCTAATTTTCTGAGATACTGAATTTGGGATTTTCCTTAGTTGTCAGTTATAATCATCAAAATGAAAAGAAATAAACATCAGTCTGTGTGTAATTAATGAATATAATATACAAGTTTCACTTTTTGAATGGAATTAGTGAAATAAATCAACTTTTTGATGATATTCTATACACACATGTATATACATATATATATGTTTTTAACAGGGTACTAGGGAGTTTTTGGTGGTTTCTGGGATGTTGTTAAGTGACTGTTACGATGTTCTAGGTAAATTCTAGGGTGTTTGGGTTGTTGCTTAGAGGCAGTTTACTAAAAGAGTCCATCTTCAAGTCTCTATGATATACTGGTCGCCTGATGTGGTTCAGTATAAGATTGTGTCGCCTGTTACAGTGGAAACTGTAATTCTGATTTGCTTAGAAAAGTAAGGGCATACCTTTTCTCAGAATCTTCTCAGCAAGTAGCAAGTAGGTGTTATTCATGTCTAGCACACACGATGTGAGCAGCGATATTTAATTCTTTGTGGATATTTTTTTTTGTACAATCTCTAAAACCAAGCTTGAGAAATAGTATTAGTGATGCATGCCCTACTGTTAAAACAATGTGTGTAATGTATTTCTTAAGTTTAAAGTCTATCTGGTCAATAAATGAAATTGTGATGAATATGATTTTTTTTTAATGACAAATAACATTTTTGTGGACACCGTCCCAGTCTTTACCAGCAGGAACAGCTTGGGGTTTGTTCCACACAAATGATTGACAGACTCAATGGCTGTGAGTAGGTCTTTTTTTCAGAGATTTGTTGGCAGACTGGCGTCAAGACTTTGTGTGTGTGTAAGTATGTGCGCGCACAGGTCTAAAACGTATTCGTTTTTGACAGAGCTGGCATGCAGCTTGTTGTCCTGGAGATATCTATTATAAGTGAGAGACAAGCTAAATCTGTTATCTTAATGATCAACAGTATGAGAGAGAGAGAGAGAGAGAGAGAGAGAGAGAGAGAAAGAAAGAAATGAGATTGAGGGAGGGTGAGTGAGTGAACAGAAGAGAAGGATTAACACTGTCTGAACCCTTTGGGGACAGAAATAAAAATAAAAGAGAAGCCACATAAATGGATGTGAAAGAGGGAAATCAATGAGAGTAAACTATGATAAAGTTACAGAATGAAGCGATTCTGGGAGAGCAGATGGGGTAAACTTGTAAGTAAGAACAAACATGTACTTAAACAAGCTTTTGAAAGTGTGTCAGCACAGCAGGCAACATGGATGATGCATGTTTACTAAAAAAAACTATATTTGAACAATATAGTGTTGTGTTGCATTCCCACTGGCTTTTTCTTCTGATAGTGGATGCACAGGGCAAACATCAGGTCTAATTTAAGGTAATAAGCAAGCGTATTTGGATTCCCAAGAAATGTTTGCTTAGCTGTGGCATTGCTAATGTTTGTTTGTTGTGCTTGTATCATGTAGATGTTGCTCATAACAGCCAAATTGGACAGGAAATGAAACATGCGCACAGGGAGAAGGCCAGGAACTTCAGCTTGAAAGGACATAGCAGGAAAGCGCAAACATCAGTTGCGAACAACGCGGGTTCTTTTGATTAATGTGTGTAGGAACAGGCTGCTTCTCTTTTGCTGCAGTCAAAGGAAAACATTGCAAATATTTGACCCCCAGTGGCAAGGAGAAGAAAAATAAAAGAGCTCCATGTACAATCGATCGTCCTTACAAAAATGTCATGCTTTGAAACACTGACTACTGATTGATGCGTTTAAGAAAGAGATGCTCCACCAGACTGGAGGTATTTTTAACAACATACACTCACATGTGAACATATTTGTGGAGGCTACTCAAAATCACACTTCAGATTCAGTGAATCATTGAATTATTTTTCATATTTTTCATATTCATTTACTTTCATTTTTAGTCATAAAGTATTCATAGCGCTTCACTTTTTCCACATTTTATGTTACAGCCTTATTCCAAAAGGGATTAAATTCATTATTTGTCACAAAATTCTACAAACAATAACCCATAATGAACACGTGAAATAAGTTTGTTTGAAATCAAACTAAAAAAAAAATCACGTGTACATAAGTATTCACAGCCTTTATTCAATCCTTTTTTGAAGCACCTTTGGCACCAATTACTCACTCAAGTCTTTTTGAGTATGATGCTACAAGCTTGGCAAACCTATTTTTGGGCTGTTTCTCCCATTCTTCATTGGAGGACCTCTCAAGCTCCATCAGGTTGGATGGGGAGCGTCGGTGCACAGCCATTTTCAGATCTCTCCAGAGATGTTCAATCGGGTTCAAGTGTGGGCTCTGGCTGGGCCACTCAAGGACATTCAGAGTTGTCCCGTAGCCACTCCCTTGTTATCTTGGCTGTGTGCTTAGGGTCTTTGTCCTGTTGGAAGATGAACCTTCACCCCAGTCTGAGTTCCAGAGGGTTCTGGAGCAGGTTTTCATAATTCCCTCGATCCTAACTAGTCTTCCAGTTCCTGCTGCTGAAAAACATCCCCACAGCATGATGCTGCACCACCATGCTTCACTGTAGGGATGGCATTGTCCAGGTGATGAGCAGTGCTTGGTTTCCTCCAGACATGACGCTTGCTATTCAGGCCAAAGAGTTCAATCTTTGTTTCATCAGACCAGAGAATTTTGTTTCTCATGGTCTGAGAGTCCTCAAGACGGGCTGTTATGTGCCTTATAGTGAGGAGTATCTTGCGTCTGGCCACTCTACGATATACAGGCCTGATTGGTGGAGTGCTGCAGAGATGGTTGTTCTTCTGGAAGGTTATCTTCTCTCCACAGAGAAACGCTGGAGCTCTGTCAGAGCGACCATCAGGTTCTTGGTCACCTCTCTGACTAAGGCCCTTCTACCCCGATGGCTCAGTTTGGCCGGGCGGCCCGCTCTAGGAAGAGTCCTGGTGGTTCCAAACTTCTTCCATTTACAGATGATGGAGGCCACTGTGCTCATTGGGACCTTCTATGCTGCATCCTTCTAATTCTGTGCCCTTCTGATACAATCCTGTCCAAAGTCTTGGACTGTTAACTGTAGGATCTTATAAAGACAGTGTGCCTTTCCAAATCATGTCCAATCAACTGAATTTACCACAGATGGACTCCAATCAAGTTGTAGAAGCATCTCAAGGAGAATCAGTGGAAACAGGATGCACCTGAGATCAATTTTAAGTGTCAGGGCAAAGGCTGTGAATACTTATGTACATGTAATTTTTTTGTTTTTTATTTTTAATAAATTTGCATTTCAACAAACTCGGATTTCAAACAAACTTCTTTCACGTTATCATTATGGGGTGTTGTTAATAGAATTTTGGGGAAAATAATGAATTTAATCCCTTTTTGGAATTCCACATTTTGTTATGTAACATAACAAAATGTGGAAAAAGTAAAGTAAAATAAATTTATATTTATATGCATTAGGGCTGTCATTTTAATGCGTTGATTAAATTAATTAGTTACGGTGAAAAATAACGCGATAAAATTATTAATGCATTTTTAATGCACTTGCTCCAACCTCAGACCTATGTAGGTCATCTGACATTTCATACAGTTGATTGATGACGATATGATGCAGGGCAACAACTCACTGTGTGATAGAGCCTCACGAGTGCTGTTTTCTGTCTAGAATAGCATGAGTGTAAATGTGATTGTGATACAGATTTTATACAACAATTCAATAAATAAGTTGTTAATATTGTGTTACTTTAGACACAATATTGTCTGTTTTGCTCAATTTTGCCAACGAAAATGTAAAGACAAAGCAGAACTGTCCATCTCCGAGCAACACATAGCGGCATTTCATTTCTGAATCCGCGTTTTGAACGAATCGGGTGAACCATGCAGAGCTGCACAGACCAATCGGTGTATGAAAGTTTATCAGTCATGACTGGAAAAGTTGATATTCACACTTTAATTACTGCAACATTTACTCATTCTTTTTCACACGTTCACTTATTTACTGGCATCTTCATGT
Organism: Zacco platypus; assembly: GCA_038088235.1. Lineage (NCBI taxonomy): Eukaryota > Metazoa > Chordata > Actinopteri > Cypriniformes > Xenocyprididae > Zacco > Zacco platypus. Next base: position 5,508,403 of record CM076071.1, on the reverse strand, counting down.
TCTTTTGTCCCTTTCGCTGCATTCTGTTCCCTCTTTCTCTCTCTCTCTCTCTCTCTCTCTCTCTCTGTGACTGCTGCCGTGGCAACAGCAGACCAGAAGCTAGAGAGATGAGATTGGTGTCAGGGCTTGGCAGCTGTGTGTGTGTGTGTGTGTGTGTGAGAGAGAGAGAGAGAGATAGGGAAGGGTGCAGCTGGGTTGTGGCAAATGTGTTTTTTGGTGTGTGTATGTGTGAATGCACCCGGCGTACTTTGATACATTTTGACCTCTCTGCTCTGTGTGTGTGATTGTGTGTTTTTAAGTGAGCCTGTTGAATAATGTCCCTAACCCTACAGACCAAAGCTATAAATGGCCATCATCTACATGACTACAGTCTGAACTCACAGATGTGGCTGGTGGACAAAACACACACACACAATGGAAGTAAGCCATATAAGTAGTGACAGAAATAGTGCAAAAAAAATTCATTTACTTTTACTTTCATGTCATTCAAATTTATAAAGTCATATACTGCTTTTTAATCCATATGAATTTTGCACTATATTGCAAGTCTTACAAAAACATAAGATAACTTTGACTGTTGAACAGACCAAAATTGTAGTCTCTGTTTACAGACAAAGTGCAGTAGCTCTCAAATCTTTTGTGTGCAATCAGCATGCGTTGTGCCAGGTTTAATGTCACCAATCACAACATGACGGTATGAATATGTAAACCTGCAAATGAGATTTTCCACAGGAGAGATTTTCAGAAACTTTTTAGTAGGGCTGCCCTTGACCTAAAGATTTTTCTGATCGACTAGTAGATGTCATTTTAAGCAATTAGTCGACTAATCGCACGTTTATTAATAAACCATATTAACCATAATAAAGTGCCTTTAATTTCTACATGGCTTAATCAGATCATCATAATCATAATCATAATCACAATCATAAAGCTTGCCACAGTGCACCGGCAGAAGAAATGATTATGAATGCGAAACAGCAAGGAGATTGCATTAACATTTTAATAATTAATTGATAAACTAGTGTTTTCTGTATTTTGGCTACAGTGATGAAGTTGACTATGCTGACTTGTCATCTCTGCAGTAGTGGACTAACTATTTGCAAATTTCATATGAATTACATAACCTGAGAATATTTGTTTTCCAAGTTGAATTGGTTCCATAATTTCACTTTCTATAGATATGTTTTTTCATGTATCTGAGGCAAGTTTACATGGAGTTTTAGTTCTTTTTTAATTTTAGCCCCACCCAAAAAATCCTGATCACAAAATTGGTTTAACGGTCTAACAATTCAGCACTAGTTCGCAGTCTTTGTAATGTGTTTCGGCAATACGTTTGAAACATTTATGCGTTTAGAAACAATTATCAGCATTATTAGCATCTTTGCCAAATAAAAGGATTAATTTCTTTTAAAAAAAATCTTCCTGTCCCCAAAAGTTTTGAATTATAATGTACAGGTTTGGAATGACCAGGGCTGTCCAAAGGTCGATGTAACTGGTGCGACCACACTGTTACATCACACTCCTCACAAGTGTCTAAATAAGTCTAAATTCAGATGGAAGAGAAGTATTTTTATTGTGTTATTATACTACAGTAATCATGTTGTGCATGTATCCTACTGCATAAATAACAACTCAACTCAGTCAACTCAAAGCTATTATCCATTTATTTTTCATCATCAAAATATAACATCCACACACAACACAATGGGACCAAATATGTGGATCCTTTCTGTCTTTGGTGATCTACGCATTTTTGTCACAGAAACACTGTATTTGAAGTGTGCTAGAAACCTAGACGGCATATTCGAACATTCAAACGTGCCTAACATGCCTGAAAATACTGTCTAGGGAGGAAGCTCGCTAGGTTTTGAAACACAGCCATATATTCTTGGAGAACAAGGCTTTGCTGCAACACTCGGATTAGCAGAGGTGTTGCAGCGTGGATCCATGTGTTGGAGTAAGATCCATGTTTGGGTGTCCTTATTTATTGATCCATTTGCTTTTTAAATGCACTGTTCTCTGGCTGCTCGGCCTGGGTAAGTGTATTAAAGCGAGTTAGAGAAAGAGAGAGACAGAGGTTGGTCATCAGCCAATGCAGGTCTGTACTACAGAAGTGTCCTACTTTATGCCTGATTTGACAAAAGGTGTCACATGGGAGTATATTTTTGCTGCCATGTATTTGTGTGTATGTGTACGTGTGCGAGTGCATTTAACACAGAATCTCAGCGAGCCGTCTGCCGCCTCTACTGCTGTGTGTCTGTGATTCAGCACTTCTCACAAACCTCCGTCCACACACATACACACATACGCATCCCGGCAAAGACCGTCCCTGGGGACGTCTCCCAAGGACCCCCTCCCTGTTTGTTCAGAGGTGCGTAATACGGATCCTGCCAGAAGAGTAGACGCAGCACGGAGGCCAGATCCTCACATGAAAGTAAGATAATGAGCAGGGCCACAGGAAGTATGGGCGCTGCAGCACCCCCTGTTTTTACTGGCTTGTAAATGCAACGAAAATGTTTGTTTTATTTGCGTTTGTTCATTCCTAGCATTTATTTGCAATAAACACTTTAAATGTAAATTGTAAGCGGGCTATAAAATAGGATTAACTTTACATGTGATGTTTTCTTTCTAGCCTATCATAATCTCTCCTCTTGAATCTTAATTAATGCACATAACTGGTGCGCGATATCAGACACAAACTGTACATGATGTGAATGAAATTAACTTTAACTCAAAGAGATAAAGTTAATAAGTTTTCTGTAAGGTAGGCACAAGTTTTTTTGTGTTCATTTTATTTCCTGTCGCAGTGCAAGCTCTTTTATTGTATATGACCCTTATATTGCATTACGATTGCAAGCAGTACCTATAATGCCAAAAATGTGATGTGCAGTCAAACGTCCCGGTGTGTATGCTGTTTAAACAAGTGTTTTACTCTATGATATGCTTGTTGTGTTTTGTTGAGTTTTGACATGTTTTATAGACTTAATATAGTTTCTTAAATGCCGTGAACAACCCCCCACCCATTCACATAATAGACTGAGAATGTAGGAAAGTGTTTCATAAATACAGTATTGAAAAACTATTTAAACATTTAAAGCTTCATGACAGCCAACTTGAAAGAATGGATAATATAATGCTATACAGACAGGTTAGTAAATAATTCTTTCATGTTTAAGTCATTTATATGGCAAGCCATTTTGACTCTTATTCATTCTCAGGCTATGAATTCTTGATATCAACAATTCAGTTCTTGATATCAGGTATTACATTTCCACTTGTAATAATGTTAATTCTTGATATCAACAATTCAATTTTCACTAGTTAAAATGCTAATTTTTGATATCAAGAATTACACTTCCACAAGTAAAAATTTTAATTGTATTTTCTCTAGTGAAATGTCGCC